>PVHY01031247.1:0-12797 GCA_004024945.1 Uropsilus gracilis
GGTCCCCGAGGCCGTGGCGGGCTCGGTCCCCGTGGCCGTGGTGGGCTCGGCCCCCGAGGCCGTGGCGGGCTCAGTCCCCATGGCGGAGGCGCTCGGGAGGGCGCAGCAGGTGGCCTCTGCTCTGGCCCATGTCCGCTGGGAGCTCGCGCCTCCCTGCCCACGCCCAGGCTGGGCCCAGGTGCTGCGTCACGCTGTGGAGGCTGTGGGGCCGCCTGAACCTGAGAGGGAAGAGGCCGCGCCTCTGGCGACCGTCCCTCCCCAGGAAGTCGTAGGATTCGTGTGTTCTGGCCAGCGCTCTGTCCAGTCCGGGAGCCGGGCTGGCCCCGAGGGCGGCGGAGAAGCGCTGTCATTGCCGCTGCTGGGGTCACGCTGTTTCTCCTTCCCCGCCTGGACAGCCTCGTGCTGATGCCACCTCCTTAGCAGCCCCTGTTGCAGGCCACTTGGGGGAGGCCGGGGAGATGTGGGGGAGGGGCCCGAGGGGGCGTCCCGGGCCCCCGGCTCATGCTGCAGGGCCCAGACCTGCACCCATGCCCGGCGCCGACGGCAGCTGCTGTTTGGAAAATGGAGGACGTTCTCGCTGGTGGGGAAACTTCACTTGGAGCCCAGTCAGGAGAGACAGGCTCGGGTGCCGGGGGTGACCCGGGAGTGACGCGGTTTGTGCGTGGGAGGCTTAGGTGCTGATCTGGAGCTCGTCCACGCACGGTGTTATGGCTGGGAGTTCACTGAACAAACACCACTGCGGACCGTGGGAGCAGGTAGAGAGATGGAGCTTCAGCTAAGAGGAACACCTCCTAGCTCTCTAGCCCCCCACCCCCGGCACAGTGGAGGGTGGTCGATATCTGGTCTCTCACCCATGACCCAACTACCTGACCTCTTTGGTCAGGAAGAGACAGAGGACCTATTGGTCATGACTGTTGTCCCCACAGGTAAATCCTCCTGTTATCATCATCCCCGCATCCTCCCTGCTGCGTGTCACCTACGCTTTGCTCCTTCCTCGTGACATCATTGTGACAGCTCCTTGCTGGGGGATATAAGGGGCTTCACAACTTCATTAAAGTGGGACCTGGACACGCTTCCCAGGACCCCCGTGCTGCGGGCTGGCCTCACACATCGCTTCAGTCTCTTCCATCTCAATTTCTTCTTCATCCCACATGTGACTCCTAACAACCACCATTTCTTCACCCTCCCTATTGTTTTGTTTTGCCAATTGCTCCATGTGGTGAATATTAAGGGGCGTTTGAATCAGACCGAACTTCCGAAGGAAATACACACACTCACACACTGTCTGTGAGCTCCCTGCACATCTCCACGCGTAGCCCCAATAACTTTTCTAGTCTTTCAAACTGGCTGCCATTCTAATTATACCCAAATCATTGATTTTCCCTTAAGGTGGACGTTTAAAGAAGTAAGAACCAAACGGGAGGCCAGGGAAGAAATCAATATTTATTGCACGCTCGTCAGGCTCCGTGTCTTCGACTGATGATCGTAGAAAGCAAGTTAGGGCTCATCGGCAAGAAAGTCTTTGCATATCAGCAGCCACTGTGGTTCAGGGAGTCCCTCCGTCATTGAGCTGTATGGTTTTAAGTTCTCGGATGAGGCCGGTTCTAAACTTCTCTTATTTTCTAAATGGTGCTGGGCTGATCGAGTTTCGTTGGGTGCAAACATCACCAGCAGCAGCATCAGGATGAAGTGGGACGTTGTCCCTGGGAAACACTGCCTTTCGCTTCCCTTCCTCCCAAGAGCGGGATGGGCCCAGCGAGATGTTAGGAAAGGCCGAGGGGTCCATCCACCCCTCTTCTAAGGCTGGTGTCCGCAAGCCACAGGGGCCACTCGCCTTTGAGTCCCAGGGACACTTTGGGGGAATCAGATGCTTGGGGGCCATTCGTCCCCCCACCTCTCAGCGGCCCCCAGACCAGCTCTGCGACGTGGCCCAGGACCCCGTCTGACCGAGCCTTGTCCTCCCCCCACAGGCAGCGCGGGGACCCCCGTGATGTTCAACAAGAACGGGGACGCGCCCGGCCGCTACGACATCTTCCAGTACCAGACCACCAACACCAGCAGCCCCGGCTACCGGCTCATCGGACAGTGGTCGGACGAGCTGCAGCTCAACGTGAGTCGGCCACAGGCCCCTCCCCGCGCGGTGTGAGGCGTGAGCCTGGCTGTCGTTTCCACGGGTCCGGCCCAGGGTGGAAGTCAGCGGTGACCTGACTGGTGGCTGCTGACGCCGAGGCCGCGGTGGCCGCGGTGGCCCAGCCGGTGGGAAGCGCCAGCTGCGTGCGTGCTGGGCTCGAGGCTCAGCGCGTGGCAGGGGGATCTTATCCATCAGGGCTGGTCACGGAGCTGACGAAGCCTCACAAGCCCCTTCTCCTGTGGGGCTCCTGCCCGCTTCCCTGTGGAGGTTCCTGCTTGGCGTGTGGTGCGCTTGAAGGCCTCACGTTGTGCTCCGCTTCTCGGGGTAACTGCGCCTTCGCCTCGCCCCTGACCGCGCCCTCTTCCCGTGAGGTGTGCTCTGGAGCGGTCACCCGCGTCCTTGGGCGAGGCTGTGTCAGAGCCCCCCCGCCACAGCCCGGGGAGCCTCGCCAAGCAGACGCCGTCGCGTTTCTGTAACTGGCTGCGGGAGGACCAGCCCCGCCGGCCACACCCGGGAGGGAGCACGTCGGGGCCAGGGGGCCAGAACGGGTTTCGGGACGAACTTGGGCCGAACCGGAGGCTTCTCGGGCGGCTGTGGCCTTGGGAGGCAGCGTCGGTCTGAGGCCGTCCGTCCTGTGAGTGTCCCCTGGGCGGGGGAGGCGAGAAGCCACTAGCAGGGAAACAGCTCGTGTGACGGGCCAAGGGGGCCGTTGTCATTCTTGGGACTCCAGTGGCCCCCTCTCTGCTGCTGGGCCATGGCGGAGGTGGGCCTGGCCGTGTCTGAGTGGCCATGACCGTTAGGCGCCCTCGTCCGCTCCTCCTGGCTGCCCTGCTGGGCGCGTGCCGCCTCCATGTCCGCTGACCGCTGTCCAGCCTTGCCTCTCCCTCTCTGTGCTTTCTTAGCGTTGTCGCCGCCACCTCGCACAGCGTGTTCCCGGCTCTCCAGGCCCTGTGTGGAGCTGCTCGTGATCCTCGCGCTCGGCCTCGCGGGGTCTCGGGGTGGTGCGCAAACGCAGCAGGCGGGCGCCCCAGGCTCTGATTCGGGAGGTCTTGGGGGGAGGAGCCCACGCAGCGTCCAGCGAGCGTCCAGGCATCAGGGGAGGAGCGTCTGCGGCAGCAGCACGTGGGACATGGGGCCGTGCGTCGGCGTGCGAGTTGGGAGGCCATGATGGTGTGGCTGCGGCCGTGAGTGGGGTTGGAGGGGCCACGAGGTGGACACGATGGCGTGGCCATGGGGCTGGAGGGGCCACCTGGTGGATACGACGGTGTGGGCACAGGGCAGGAGGGTCCGCTGGGTGGACACAACGGCGTGGCCACGGCCCTGAGCAGGGCTGGGGGGGGCCTCCTGGATGCCCGCAGCGGGGGAGCCCAGCGTTCGCTGCCACCAGAGGGCATCAGCCTGGACTGACCTGCCCATGTTCCAGACCGGGCCACGGAGGACGGTCCATGGACTCGAGTCTGGGCGCTCCTGGCAGCCATTCAGCGCCCGGGGGACAAGCGGCACGGAGCCCACGCCCAGCCTGGCAGCCTCCGCGGTGGCCAGCGCTGGCCCCACCCCAAGCCCCCAAGGCGCAGCCCTGCCTGCTCAGCCCCCTGCAGGTGCGGCTCCGGCTGGGCAGCTCCACTTCGAGGGCAGCAGGGCCTGGGCAGCCTGGCCCCTGGGGCTGGGCCGGCCCGGAGCGTCCAGGCTCGCAAGGAAAGGGCATCTCGGGGACCAGATGGGTCCTGCGTCCTGGGGCCCTAGATGAGTCCTAGGCCAGGACCCCGAGGGCGGGGCCATGAGGGGACCCAGAGTCCCCCTCCGCCCTGCTGCCCCTCTGGGTGGGGCCGGGACAGAGCCCTTCCTGCAGCCTGGCCTCCCCTCCTCCTCCTCTCTGGGCCGAGATGGGCCCACTTCACGCCGAGTGCCCACCCAACTCCCAAGCTCAGCCCTCACGGGAATCACCCACGGTGGGGCTCAGCCCGCAGGCTGGGCCGGGCTTGGCCCCCCTCCTCCTGTTTCCTCCCCCCACCCCACCTCCTTCCCGCCCCCTCCCCGCCCCCTGTCCTGCTGCCTAGATGAGGTCCTGTGTGCAGGGGGATGGCAGAGAGACAGCAGGGTCGTGCACAAGGCACTCTGTAAGGGGGGTGGGGGGGACGGGGGGGCAGGAGGGTTCTGGGTTCCTTCAGCCTGGCCTGCGCCACGGGAGTGGGGGACGCCACATGGTCTCCCACTCGGGAAGGACTTGCAGGGGTTCCCGGCCAGCGGGCAGCTCCTGGAGGGACTGTGATCACAGGGGCAGAGGTGTCAGGAAGTGGCTGCAGGGGAGGGGACGGGAGAGAATGAAAAGGCCAGAGCTGGCCGGGCACGGTGGCTCGTGCCTGTAAGCTTCAGCCTAGGAAGTGGCCGGGGCTGGGGATCGTGGTTCGAGTCCCGCCTGGGGCCCGTAGCGAGACCTAGTCCCAAAAAATAGCTGGGCGTGGTGGCGCGTGCCTGTAATCCCAGCTACCTGGGAAGCTGAGGCTGGGGATGGCTTGAGTCTGGGGTACCCCGGGCAACGTGAGCCTGTGGTTCCACGGGCAAAATAGCGAGACCTGGTCTCAAAAAAAAAAAAAAATGCCAGAGCCGAGGGTGAGGGCCAGTCCCGAGCCTCGTGCACACTCGCTGGAAGCCATGGGTCTGGCCTCTGGGCTGCTGCGTGGGGTGGATGAGGGTGATGGGTGAGCCAGCCCCGGCCTCCCGCCTCTTGGCTCCGAAGATGAAAAGTGAAACGGTTTTCGTGTAGCTGCCCGGATGGAGAGAGAAGCGGCCGCCGACCTGCCAGGAACTTTCTCCGGATTTCATTAAACGGAGGTGATTGAAAAATAATTGAGAACGTGCAATTTTGTTCCATGTGGCGGCAGCTCTCGTAGAGGTTAGAGTGTCGCCTCCGGGGCGTGGAGAGCCATCCAAAGAACAGCTGATTGCCAAAACGACTGTTTAATCACGTGACGCATTTCACCATTGATACTTGCTCCTACCTGGCCATAAAACTCCCAGTCACTGCATTGTTCCATAATTGCACGGTACGCCGTGTTTTAAAGTCTAATCATCCTCGTCATCGACAACGCGTTTCGTGAGCCCGGGCTAATGGATGGTCACCCTGAACGCGATGTTGACAAAGAAGAATAGGTAAATTGTCCAAGCCGCCTACTTCTTCGGCTTCGGTGGCAGCCTTCTCTCCTGGACTCACCTCCGCTGCTCTTCGTAATTAATGGCTCTTCTCTGATAATTGATGGCTCCGTTTTCAGTAATTAGGGCGCAGGCTTGGAGGCTGGCCTGATGAGATGAACCTGGGTCTGGGCTCCGCCACTCACCAGCTGCAGAACGGGACCGTTGTCAGAATCCCATGTAGTCAGACGGGAGGCACTGAATGCAGTGCCTAGAGCACAGTTAAGATGTTGACCACAAACCCACCCTCAGTGATGCCCGGATGTCCCTGGTTTGTCCCGTCCTCCCCCACCTGCTGGCCTGGAGTTAGATTTTGTGTCTTTATACACCCGTGTTGGAGGCCGTGGGTAGGAAGAAGAAGAAAAGACGTTAGATTGAGAGGGTCCAAGACAGAGTTGTAGATCGGGACTCAGTGAACATGTGCTGAGCTGTTTATTAGAAGTTCTGAGCCCCCTTGAACGCCCTGGTAAAGGAATGGTCGCGATACAGCAGCGAGGGAGAAAAAAACCAGCATCTGGTGGAATGTAGCACTTGGGGTAGGAGGATGGGGAGTCATTGTCTAAGCACCTTTCTCTTTCAGGGGAATGTCTCATCCAGTGGGACATTCCTAGGAGGTTAGGGGGCTGCCATTTACAGATAAGAGAACTTGTCAATAGCCATCTTCGTGTGCTGGAGATGGGCGAAAATAGATAAAGGTGTTCCTTTATCTAAAGCAATCTCTTATCTGTTTTCAGCACCACACACAGCAGCACTTAGTGTGACAGTTAATCTGCACGTAAGCCTTGTTACCTGCTAGGCAGGTGAGTAATAGAACTCAACAAGCACTTGAATCACATCACTCATGGTTTAGGAATGGCTTTGGGCATTTGCAACTGAGAGTTCCTGTTGCCTCCCATTTGGATCGATGGATGGGTTTGTCCAGAATATTACCCCAGTCAGCACACCCAGATGCTTTGGGGATCCATTCAAAAATCCATTCTACCATACGGTTTCCTCAAGGCATTCACTTGTTCAGATCATAAAGATGAACTGTTTTGGCCTCTACCCGATGAGCTGGGGAAAAAAGGAGGAAACGGGATCAAAGAATTGTGGCTGGTACCCACTGAGAACTGGCGAGGGAGGGGGTGTATTTCAAGAGGTGTTAGATGGGGGAGATGCTTGCGACTGTTTCATTTAAAGTGATCAATAATGAAGCTATTGATGGGGCTGTGCCTGTCTGAGCCTCTCAATACTTGGATGCCACAGAAAAGGACAAGTAAACAGAGCAAGGACTTCAAAGGGGGGGGGCTTAGTCTGTAATCTTGGTTCTAGTCAGTGATGTGGACTGTGGACCAGGACAGAGGCCTAAAGGGTGGCACTTAACTTGAGACCAGAGCGACAGGAGTCCTTGTCACTGGTCAGCATCTCAGACTCCATGGTCTTTTACAAAGGAGGTCTTTAAATCCGGAACAGTCAATGCTGTTTTCCAATCATCAACCACCTTGAGATGAGAGACCCCAAACTGAATGTAGACAGCAGGTAGATTTACAAAGATACTGATGTGCCAACTTTTAAAATTCAAAACATTTTGTCAGAAGGATGATATTTTTGGCTTCTCTTAAAAGTCTTACTTGGCAATAAAGCACCTTCATCCTGTGCGGTGCCAGCTGGCTCGATCCAAGCAGCTGCCTCCCACTTCACTGAGTGTTCTCCAAGTCACCGCAGACCGCACCACTCCCCACTGCCTGACACCAGTTCATACCACTCACATTCCTCATCCAGTGACAGGCATTTTACTTCAATCACCTAGTCTAGAGGTCGAGTAGAGCCTAACTTATTTCTGCTCATTGAATATATGCTTGACTTTGTACTCATAGTCTCTAGAAAGGAATCTTTAAAAGCCAATCATGGTCCAAAGTACCCACAAGTATATAAGTATATAATACTACTTTCTTCAAATGGTCACCAGCAGCAGCCTGCAGAGAAGGCTGCTGCCTTGGGAAAGACAGTGCTTTTGTTTGGCAATACATATTTGAACATACTCTGCAACATATTGAACATGAAAGAAACAAAGATCACCCCTGTTCTGTCGGCATTTTCTCTAGCAATCAATGGTGTATAGCTGTGTTCTGTCTTGGAGTGCCTGGAAGATTAATAGTATTTGTAATTGTCAATATGGCTCCACAAACATGTACACTCGAGAATCCGAAACCCCCATAATTTCTTGTTTGCATTGTGGGCGTTCAAGCAGATCACTTCATGTTTATTAATAGGCTGCTACATTCTGTGCGGAAAGTTGTTGCGTTTCATTGCTAGCCGTGTTTTGAGCTTGGGAAAAGAGACACGAAGGGAAACATAGTGAGAAGGGTGAGTCTGGAGAGCTGGGATGGTAACAGGGACTTGCTGGTATTGCCACCTCCCTTGAAGCTCTTGTAACCTCGGCCGTAACGTTCGCCCCAGGAGGTCACCGATTCTAGAATGACCTGACTGTGGCGAAATGCAGGCGTTCATTTGTGACTGTTTTCAGATCACTGGAAAATCACTTTCCCAAGTGGGGAGGCGTGGAACTGCAGGCAGAGACTGCCTGAAGCAACCAGCATGGGCAGGAGAGAAGGGGAACCTGGCCCAGTGGACATGGGTGAAGGATGACAGGGCTTAGATGGTAGGCATGCTGTGGTGATGTACATCTGAAGAGGTGAACCCGACCCCCCCCAAGTACATACAAGGTTGAAAACGATCATGACCTCAATAAACATAGTCAGAAATGCATGAAAACTTAAACTGGTTCTGATTTTAAAGAGCTAATCAAATTAATAAGCTCAAGTCAAGTGAAATATCTACTTTGTGGCACATTCCAAGAGTGACTGGAGATGGTGCCTGAGCTGAGGACGCTTAGATGTGTGCGCACGTTCCTCGTGTGAGTTTCCCGCTGCTGCAGTGACGTATTGCCGGAGACGGAGGGTTTGCAGCAACGCATCACTGCGCACATGCCGTCCACTCCTGCAGCTCACCAGTCCAACCCAGGTCTCCCTAGAGAACAATCAAGTGTCCCCAGGGCTGCGGTCTTTCTGGGGACCCCGGGGGGAGCATCTGGTTCCTGCTCATTCAGGACGAGGGCAGGGGGTCACTTCTGTGGGCTGAGGGCGAGTCTCCGCTTGCGGTCTGCTGCCACCCAGCAACTGGAGGCAGCTCCTGCACTTGCTCCTGACTTTTGGTGTCAGGCCAGGTGCCTGTCAGGCTTCCTGCTCCCCAGCCTTCTCTCCGCAGTCGCCTCTCCACGGTTCCCCAGCCCCCTCTGCTGCTGTGATTACGTTGGGCCCCTCAGATAACCTAGGATAATCACCCAGTTTTAAGGTCCAGCTATGTAATTCAGCACGTGTACAGGCTCAGGCAGTGAAGAGATGTGGTCACTGCTGGGGGGAGGGGGGAAGGTGACCGTGCCTGACCGCAGCTCTCCACGGTGGCTGTCCTGTCTTGTTTATGCTTGGAAGTCGAGAACACGGCTACGAAGTCTCAGTATCCTTAAATAGAGAGTTCAGATGATGACTAAACAGATGTGAGCGTTGTGCAATTTGTGGACTTAGGCACCTCGCTAGCTCATTCAGCTAATCTGTTTGATAAAGGTTCTAATCACATCCCTGGGAATGTCTGGGGAGGAAAACTGAGTTAGGGATGCGGGATGAATGCTAAGCAGGCCGCAGAGGAGACAGGATGGAAGATGAATTGGAGGATGAAGTGATGCCAGTTCCGTTCCTGGAGGCAGTTCTGTTGATCTCTTAGCACAGGGGAGCAACCCAGCCCGCTGGAAGTGAAAGGAACCCCAGAGCGCTGAGAGTGAAGGGGACACCTTGTCTGAACTCATCTCCCCCTCTGGGGTGGGGTAACATTTTGAACCTGCTTCCTGGTAGGATCAGTCATCCTAGTCTCAATCCGTGGCTTTTACTTCCCATTTATTATTCATCCTCATCTAAAGGCTTAAACTTACTTCTATTTTGGCCTCCTGGACGTTTTGCTCTCCATGCATTTGTTCCTGAATGACGAAGCAGAAGTGTGGAGGCACGGACGAGATCGGCAGTCCGTCCACACATTAAATAGCCCTGAGGTCGCTGTGCAAACCGGCAATGTTGCTCCCTGTGTTGACCCAGGTCTGATGTGCCTGGTTGTGAGACATCACAGAGCCGCCAAGTGCACCTGTGGATGGATAGCTGCGATCCAGGTGTTAGCTGCCAACACCCTGGCGGATGCTGCAGATAAAGCAGGGTCCTGTATCTCCTTCAGGCAGGGCTGGAGACACAGCCTAAGCTGTGTCTCAGCACGGGAGAGGGCAGGGTTGGGGCAGATATTTTTAGGATGGGCGTTTCTAGATCAAGGCCTCTTTCAGTGGGAGAACTGATCCGAATCGGGCAGTGTGTGATACGATGGTTTTGTCTTGGTGCAGCCAATGAAGAGAGTTTGGGAGAATGGTTTTTGAGTGTGCAGTGTCTGTGTGTGCTTGTACGTGTGTCTGTGTTGGGAGTCACATGTAGGAAAAGAACGAGATGGAAGAGATTAGTAGCCTAACCAAGTCAGTTCATTATGAGCTGGGGCCCACCTTTTGTACCTTGGCACAATGAGGCAATAAGAAAAGAAACATCCAGGATCCTGTGGTATGTGACATGTGGTCGGAGGATGGGGAATTCAGGAATAATACCTGTGGGAGTAAATACTTGTATCTTTCAAGGACATGTCTCTCTGCTAGGACATTCTTAGGACGTTAGGGAGCTGCCGTCACAGATAAGAGACCTGCCAGTAGCCACATCTAGCATGACAGAAAGGATGAGAATGAGAATAGATAAAGGTGTTCCTTTATCTAAGACATATCTCTTTATCCATTGTCAGCACTCCACATATGTATGTGCACATGTGTATTTATATATGTGCATGTATGTGTATGTGTGTGTGTGTATATATGTGTATACCCCGTATAGATTTATATATACATGGCACTTAGCAGAATGTTCACTCTGGCTTCCCCCTCACCACTCCTTATGTCCCCTTTCCCTCCCCTGCCCTACTTTCTTAGTCTCAGAGCCTTCAAGATGTTTGCTGAAGACCTACATTTGGAAATGTTTTCATGTCCACTTGTCTGCTATGTGAAAGTCTGGGATTTGACTGTCGTTCGGACTTACTTGGTTGCACATAATTCTCTAAAGTTTCCTCTCTTTTGGTGAAAATGACGGCATTTCATCCTCTTCATGGTGTGTATGCACCAAGTCTTCTTAAGCCATTTGCCCATTGAAGGAGAGCTTCCATGTGCCAGCTGTTATTGTAACACAGTACTTACAATGGAATGTATGGGGTTTTTATGAGAGTGCATGATCTGTGGATATACGGATGGCCAAGAGTGAGACATTCAGGTGGAACAGTAGTTCCATTTTTAATTTAAGGCAAAATCCAGGTCATTTTCCATTGTGGTTTCACCAGTTCACATTTCTACAGCAGTGTATTAGGATTCCTTTTTCTTAGCATCTTCTCCAGCACATGTTTTTAATATGTGTCTTTCACAGAAGCATGAGGTGCTATTTCACTGTAGTTTTCATTCATCTTTATCTCTCTTGCTAAGAATAACAGTCAACATCCATTCATACACCTTTGGTCTTCTGAATATCCTTCTAGGTAAATTGTTCATATCTGCGGCCCATTTGTGAATTAGGTCGTGTTTTTAAATGGTTTAATTGCATGAGTTTTTGGTTTTTTTATCTTAGATATCAATCCCTAGTCAGTTATATACTGTATAATTATTTCCTCTCATTCAGCAGAATATCTAGTAAATCACCTTGTAGTTTCTTTTGCTATAGAGAAGTTTTTTAATGTGACATAATCTCAATGTTTATTTTTGTTTTCAATCCCCTTGCCATAGGGCTTGGTCACCAAAGATACCTTTATTGCTGTGCAGACCATACTGGTATGTGGGATCTGTCACCACTTTTTTCTTCTGTGTCTTCTATTGTGACACCTTTTGATTAAGGATGTGGCACAGTGAGTGGTAGGCACTGCTGCAGATGGCTGTATTTTCCTGAGAAGGGGGTATTCTGTTGTTCAAATACGTGGACTTGGGGGAAGTCCCTGAAATCAGCCATACGTATATTCGTAGCTGGATCTTCCTGGGCAAGTGTTTCTTAGGTTTAAAAATGATCTTGTTCAGACAGTTTCCTTGGCCTGTTAATTGAGCTGTTGCAGCAGGTTTTGGGGAGGTGGGTCAAGTTAGGTGCCTTTCTTCCCTGTTCAACCAGCTCTCTGCAGAGCTCCCCTGGGGAAACCCTGGGGTGGCGTCACCTCATGACATGCAGGGATGATGCTGCTGAAAAGTGACAGGCCAGAGTGAAACCTGAATCCTTGGCCTTTTCCACTGTTCCCCAACTTGAAAGCCAAAGCAGAACAGCCGAAGAGCTGTTCAAACGACAGTGTCTGTGGCCTGAGCACAGGCTTTACTCTGGAATATTTTTCTGGTCTTTGCCACCAAGAGCCTCTCCACCTCACCCCTGTTTTCTCAAGGAAACACTGCCTTCCCAGGAGGTTTGTTCCTGCCATCCCTCTTGCCAATGCCTGACGCAGCATCACAGCTACAAACAGCTCCCTCCATTTGCAATGGAGAATGACCCTCACCCCTTGTCACATCGGGGTGATGTGCCCCCACCCCAGTCCTCCTGCTCCCAGGACAGCATCTGGTCACAGCTGCACCCTAAGGAATCATGGCGTCTTCAGAGAGTTCCAACCCAAGTTCTCACCCTCTTACTTGTCGACTGTGAAGTCCAGTGAGACATCTCCACGTTTTTGGAAAAGGCCGAGATCCTGGGAGTTGGGCTTGTGCAATTGGGCTCCTTGTCTGGTGTCTTGGAGTTAGTTGCCCATCCTTCCCTCCAGCCATCTGGCAACAAGTATGGGGTCCCTCAGCACCCTGGTAGGCACTCAGCCACACAGAGGTGGGGTGATGTCACTCACTCTCCATCCCCATGAAACCTAGCAGTGAGAAAGAAGCAGCAAGCTCAGAGCAAGAGGCAAAAAAGAGGAGATGGGAAAATGCAAAGAAATCTGACTCTCTCTCAGGTGAAAATGCGCCTTGGCCTATTGTGTGGTGACCCTGGAGGAGTCACCTCGCTCAGATGGGAGGGCCTTGATCTTAAAGGACACCAGGTCCACCATTTGCCATCTCCAGCACCAGCTTCAGCTTTTTGATGGATCTGCCTTCGGACTCTTTGCAATTGCCCTGAAATTGTTTATGCTTCAATAAGAAGCCAGCTTGGTAGGTAAATTGTCAGCTGCATGATTTGTGCACATATTTCCTGGTAGTTAATTTTCTTCCATTAAAGGGATAGATCACCGTGGCTGTAAATGCCAGCTGACAGGATTCAATCAGGAGTGCAATGCAGAGTGTCGGGAGTCTCGCAAAAAGGGGTGGGACCCACGGCTCTCGTCTCTGATCATAGTTATTGTCACCGGAGTGAGTGGTGTCCTGGCC
>PVHY01031248.1:0-12794 GCA_004024945.1 Uropsilus gracilis
GGTACCACAGACTCAAGCAATCCCCAGCCTCAGCTTCCTAGGTAGCTGGGATGACAGGCACATGCCACCACACCCAGCTATTGTTTTGGAACTAGGTCTCGCTATGGGCCCCAGGCGGGATTCAAACCGTGATCCCTAGCCCTGGCCACTTCATAGGCTGAAGCTTACAAGCACAAGCCACCATGCCTGGCCTCTTTTTGTTTTCTAATGCAAATTCTTAACTCATAGAATACAAGTTTTATCCTAAGGCATGTACTTTCAGTGGTTTTAATGGGGAGCCCACAGTATTTGCACAGGCCCTGTAAGAACTTGAGATCTACTCTCCTATCCTCCACCCCCAATTCAATCCCCATGGCAGGCAATAGCTGAAATCTCTGCTCAGGTTTGAGCCTTCCAGCTGTTTTCTTCCTCCTGGACTCCATGAGTCTCACTCATATATGTGCAGTTCAGGAGTCAACCAAGGATTTGACTCCAAGGAATTTACATGCAGGCTTTCATGGATTTTCTCCCTCATTTTCAAGATGCATTGGCTGATCCAAATGGTTCTCTGACACCTGAAACCACTAGAACTAGTGCTTTCTCACCATGCATGCCATGCCCTAAGGAGGGCCCTGGGGGGGGGAAGGCAGTACAAGCATGGATTTCCCCCACTGCATTTCTCTTCATTCAATGCTTGAATTCCCTCTAGCTTTTGACTGCTTTTTTTTTCTGTATATGAATTTTATTTATTTTTAATAGTTTTTTTTAATTTAAATTTTATTTATTTTTATTCTTTAAATCACAACCTCAGTAAATGGTTTGGGATACCTCCCCCTCCCTTTGGCACCCTCTCTGGTCACTCAAACCCCTCTCTTTGTTGTTTGCTAGTCTGCATTAAGTCCATTAATCTCTTTCTTTCCTATGGCAGTGTCCTTTCATTGGGTGAGGCACTATGTTCTTGGGACCAGGTGAAACGTGCTGGTAGATTTTCAGTGTTGACCTTGTGTTGGGCAGTCAGTCTATATTTATCTGTACATGTTTTCTTGTTGCAGGCTGCCTTCTCCAATCCCTTCTGTGTTGTTTTGCTGTTTTACCTTATGGTTCTGGCATCTGGTTTAGGAGGTTTCACCCCCCATCCATTGTCGGTAAGGAAGTTTCTCTGTGGATACAGGCATCTGTGAATGGCCATTGCAGATCATCTCTTCTGCCTCTGTTTGCAGCTTTGCTGTAGGGCTGATGACCCCACTCTTTGGTCTTCCTCTCCTATGGTTTGGGGAGGGGCACCTTGTTCTCATAGAAAGCATCTCAGAAATGAGGTTTTGGCTCTTTCAGACTCGGTGAGCACAAAGGTGTGCCTTTGTGACATCATATTTCCATAGTTTTTTCTCTATGCATGCACTGGTTCTCATGATATTCCAGCTTCTGTGTCTAACTCAGACTTGTGGGCTGGATTTTTATCTGGTCCCCCACCTGTTCTATGATGGGGGTTGTATTATTTATGTTCTTCCTCCTCCTGAAGATTATCAGGAGTGAGAGAGAAATGGAAGGGGCCTTATCTCCCCCCCACACACACACACCTTGGTACCTCCCTATGTGGGGGTGGAGCCTGGATGGCCAAGCAACTGCAGTCCTAAGCCCCCTTGGGGTAGGGGCTTGGCCGAACCAACTGCAGATGACTGCCTGGTGCAACTATCCACTGGTGGATGGGGCTAAAACCCCACCCAGACCCCCCTCCCAGGTTCTTCAGGCACAGCGGGCCTACCTGGAGTTCCACATTGCCTTGGCTCCCTGCTGGCAAAGGAACTCTGAAGGTCCAGGACCCCAGTGTGCAGGCAGTCCTGTGGCTGCCTGCTGTTGGCCTTTTGACTGATTGATTGATTGATTGATTGCTTTCAGTTATCTTTTATGTCCTGTCTAGAACTTCTCATTGTTATCTGTGGAAAGGTTAGAACTGCCTAATCAGCTCCTTTACTATAGTCAGACCAGCCCCTCCCTTCCCTATATTTGCTTTACAAGCACCAATCAATGGGTGGAGGTCTTCACTGGTAATGGCCTGATGAAATGTTTGGCGCAAATCCAGCGTCCTGCTCACTTCTGTACAGCCTGGCATTTTAGAACCAGGAGGTGGTGAGCTGTGAAGGAAGCTAGGTCAGGTTCTCTTTTCATGGACACAGCATTTGTGGAGCTTGTAGAACAGGGTGCCATGGGCACTTTAGGATAGAAAACAGAACGTAAAGCCATCATGCCTACGTTCATTTGATGGCGAGGGTTTTAGTACCTATTATGTGCCAGGTACTATATTGAGGATAAGACATGAAGAAGGGAAGCTCCTTTTGGTAATAAACACTAAATCCATGGGACCCCTAAGTAGGCCCTTTGCCAGGCATCAGGGAAGCTTCCTAGAAGGGAAGCCCTGTGCCGAATCTTAGCCAAAGACAGGGAGTTGGTCAGGCAGAGGGTGGAGCTTAGACTGCCAAAACAGCAGGGGCAAAGGCATAGGGCCAGGTGTGTTGTGTGGGATAAGATACCAGTAAGAGGAGTGATCCCACTCTGGGTCTCTGCTGTGGCAGGCATCCGGTCCTCACAGCTGCTCTGAGAGGGTGGAGTGGAGGATTAGAACTTGTCTGAGCTGGTAAAGGCAGGACTTATTCATGCTATGCCTCATTGGTGCCACTTACCACCCCAAAGTGTCTGGACACTTGGGAACTAAAGGTACATCATCCTGTGAAAGAATTAAGTTGCCTGAATTGCCAAGAAAAGACTGATATGAACACATTTCATTTATACACTGTCTCTCCTGCCAAATACTTTGAAAATCAAATACTCCCCAAGCTATGGAAACCCAACCACTGACGGATGGTTAGAACTTTATTATTATAATCACCCAGTCCAATTGCAGTCAGTGAGGGCAGAACAATGAGCCATTGAAGCTCTGCTGGTCTTGCATCCGTCTACCCTCTCCCACAGGCATGAACCTGGCGCTGAAGCCTGGGGGAGGAGGGGAGGGGGAAGGGCAGCTGAGTCCTGTGACCTGGCTGCACCATCATGTTCCACGGAGACTTCTGGGGGGTCTAGGCATCGGTCTTCTCACTCATCAAGTGGCAGGCCGAGGAAAACACATCCGGACATCGCTTTGATCTCCTCCTGTTCTGTACCATATCTTGAGCCTCAAACTCAGGAGCTAATTACAGCTGCTTTGGGGGAAATTTATGGGTATGAAAATTCTTCAAAGATGCTAAAGACCATGAGGCACTGTTACTCTTCCTTATTATGCATGGCTGCCATGGCCTGCTAATATGATCGTAAAAAGAAAGCCTGGGGATGCTGTGTCACACACATGAGCGTGGTGCCCAGTGGTCTGGGTGGGTCAGTGGTCAGGGCAGGGAGCTGGGTTCAGCTGGCTCCTGACCCCCAGCTGTTATGTGACAAGGTCACGCCATCCCTTATTTATGGTCTCACTTTATTCCCAAACACTTGGTGTTATTTGATCACCAGTTATAAGCAAAGAAAAAAAATCTCAATTTTATCAGGAAAGAAAGCTTACTTTTATGGAAGTGCAAGCCAGATCATTGTCCCATGAAACCCTAGAGGCCAGGACTTTGGCAGGCTTGAGCTGGGTCTGCTTTACCCCTGGTTTCTGCTATCACTTCTGGCTTTGAATATCCTGCCTGGGAAAAGGCTAGGGAAGGACCATCAGGTTAGTTGAGGATTTGGCGATTTTCTGAGCTCACCTGGGTCCATGAGAGTTGACATTTCAGCTCGTTGGTGCCTTGTCCCCTGCCTTTTCTTAGTAGGGTCTGTTCTAAACACAACAGGCAAATGGGAAGGGAACCTGTGCTGCCCACTCAAATGGCACTGGGATAGCTGCTGGAACTCCAGCTTGGGTTTCAGGATTAGGAAACTCAGAGCACTGAGAGGCATGCGGGGGATGGGATAAGATAGCCTGAGCTCTCAGATACTTTGGTGGACTCTGCAGGCTGACACCAGGGCTTCTTCACCACTCTTTGAAGGTTCTTGGCCAGGAACCAGTCAGCGTTTGTAAGGCTTTGTGGGAACCCCCCCTCCTGCTCCCAACACACAGATCTAGAGAAAGCTCAGCAAACAAACTGACAGCAGAACTGGGGCATGGAGCATAGAAGGGGGCAGAAGGTGAAAATGGGGGAGGGATGAGCACAAGAGATTAAGATGATGATGGTTCATGGGTGACAAGGCGGTGGGAGAATCTTGGAATATATATTGGTTTAAAAATATATATATGTGCAGGCCGGGCATGGTGGCTCGTGCTTGTAAGCTTCAGCCTATGAAGCGGCCGGGGCTAGGGATCGCGGTTCGAGTCCCGCCTGGGGCCCGTAGCGAGACCTAGTTCCAAAATATACAGCTGAGCGTGGTGGTGCACGCCTGTCATCGCAGCTACCTGGAAAGCTGAGGCTGGGAATTGAGTCTGTGGTACCCCGGGCAACGAGAGCCTGTGGTTGCACAGGCAAAAATAGCAAGACCTAGTCTAAAAAAATAAATAAATAAAAATTAAAAAATAAATATATATATATATGTGCAATCTATTTTTTAAAAAAAAGTGAAACTGTGGTGATAGGTAGGCAGAACCTATGTCTCACCGCTCCTGTTCAACCACTCTCCTGTTCTCTTCAGAGGGACAGCAGCCAGTTTCCTTCTGTTTATTTATTTATGCCCCCTCCTGCTACAGGAAGAACCTAAGACAGCTCCGAGGGCTGAGAAGCACCCAGCAGAAGAGCCCAGATCTAAGCTGAAGATGGCGGCAGATGAAGAAACATGGCAGGACACAGATGCTGCCCAGGTGGGGACCAGCTGGCTCTATCTGGGCTTCCTTTCCAAGGCTGCTGCTGACACCAGCGCCAAGGAGAATCCTGGTGAGGAAGAGGAGGACCAGGTGATGGCAGGGGGAGTAGAAAGAGAAAAGAGGGAAAGAAGAGAGGGGAGAGGAAGAAGGGTGTTGGGGAAGCAATCAGCAATGCAAAGACTCCAGGGGTTACTTTCTGGGATTCTTAGAGACCTTCTGTGCTGGTGACTCTACCAGGAGAGTATGGAGCTCTGTAGTAGTCCAAGGAGCACAGTCTAGAGAAAATGGGTCCTGGTCAGTCAGCTCCCTATACCAGGAAGGCAACGGCAGGTGTTAACACACTGGGTGATGGGCAGTGAAATTCCTAGTGGCTTGGGAAAGACTCAGGTGTGCAGGTAACTTCCATGGTGGAATGACTAGTCCTGTGTGGGGGTGATGGTATCCCCCATGTTACCCCTGATTCTCTGCCAGTTTGGGCTGGTCTGAGCTTAGGAGAAGGCAATGGTTCCCACACCAGGTGGGAGGATCATAGCCTGTGAGTTTGGGGCTAGGAAGGAATATTTTCTCTGAGGCTGGGGTTACCCCCTGCAGTATGACTCCCCCCAGGAATCACCAGAGGTCAGTGATTGTGCAAGCATCGTTGCCAACTGGGATGGAGAATGGTTCAGATACTTCCTGAAGAGGCTGGCCGTGCAGGAACACTGCCTCAGTAGGGCCTGTGCCATGGTGCAAGTGGCAGGCCTTGACATCTTTCTGAGGCTATGCCATCTGTCATCTGCTCCTCATTGTCCTATACTGCTCCTCACTGTCCTGTACTGGCTTATGGTATAGGTGTTTAGCTGCTGCTTCATCACTGGGGATGGGGAAATCTTTCTCACCCATGTTGAGTAGTGATGAGCTCTGTGCACCCACATCAGAATCCAAGAGTGTGCCAAAGAGGACATGATGAGGAAGGTGAGCAGACAGAGATCAGGACACACTTGATTGGGTTGAGCAGAGGTACCAATCCAGGTGATGGTTATCCAGGAGTGGAAGGAGAAGTGGCTTCCAGGACACAGTGAGTAGGAGCAACCTGGAACCAGGAGGCTCAGCTGGGCTCTGAGTGTACAAGCTCTGGGAGGCAGGAGTGGCCCTTAGCTCCTAAGCCTCCACCTGAACCTTGATTATGAATCTAGCATATGATTCTCTCATAAGAATTTGAAGAACCAGACCCCAAGTGTGTGCGTTTGGTAGGTGATGTGAACACAATGTAGTGAAGTCATGTGAGGGCTTCAGGTGGACCCAGGGAGCCCACTTCACACTCCATCTCCCAGTTGCTACCTGGGTCAGGTGAGAAGAGGCATGTGGCTGGAACACTATGGAGCAAACCACCCCAGAGACCTCAGAGGAAAGCCCCAACCTGAGGTAGTAGGTGCTGCATGATGATAAAATGCTCATCAAAGGGGTAACTCTGCCTCTGCAGAGACCCCACCAGGAACAGGAGTCACTTCCTTAACCAGGCCTCCCTGGCCACGCAAAAACACGGCTGTGGCAGGTGGGGAAGGGGGCAGCTTTTCCTCATTCCCTGTCAGGCAAAGCTGGGGAGGTCCTAGCAGAGTTGTGGGATGCTGGGGGAGCTACCAGAGGTCTGTGGAGGGTTTGGGGGTGCACTGCAGGCTGAGTATCTCACTGTCCTCTGGACCCAATTCCTACTCTGGTCCTCCTATATTCAAGACTCCCCCCACCTTCTTAGTTGGGTCTGTGCTCCTCCCATGTGCTCCTTTGATCTTTGGTCCTCAATAACTGCTTCTCATTCCTCCTTTGTGTGCCCACCTCCCAGGGTTCCTTGGGACCTTCAGAAACAGCACCTCAAGCACTGGGGAGGGAGAGGGATGGTGGCTGGCTAGAAGAAATGCCATTACACTTCAGAGTAGCAGATGAGGCAGAGAGGTGGCAATTTGGCCCCTGAACATACTCCCCTCCTTCCCCTGTCATTGCACAATCTAGAATCATAAGCATTAAGTGTGCAGGACGTTGCCGGGGGTAATTGTAGGTTACATGGAACAATCTGAGGAATTAAAATCATATTTTCATTGCACCATAAAAACATGCAAAGGCGGCGGTAAGACGGCCCTGAGGCCAAGGGGAGAGCACCTGGCCTCTAGTGCTCTGGCTCCTCCCCAAGCTCCTTGGGGGGAGGAGGGCGAGGGGGGAGGACTGCGCAGAGTGAGCACAGAAAAAGGACCTTGGGTCACCCAGCAAGCCTGGAGCTGGCAGACATGAGGGATACACAGAACAGAAATCACTTCAGCTCAGTACTTCTGTCCCACTCCCCACACTCTGACTTGAGATGCAAGATGATGACTTCCCTGACCTGAATGCTGGGCAGGAGGTCCAAGAAGAGTGGACATCAGGGTACTGATCCTCATGGGTAGGCCAGCTCTAATGACAGCACAAAGACCCAAGGGTGGCCTGGTTAATGCTTTTGCCAGGCCCAGGGTCTTCAGCGGACTTTTTCTGAACACCAGCTGCTTATGCATGAGGGACCTACCCACTATTTACTCAGGTGGAGGGGGGTGGTTTGAGAGCCCCCACATAGGGGTAGCTAGTGGGCTTCTGCTTCTGGGATTGAAGACTCAGGGCACATGGATGCCCAAGAGCTTTCCTGAGCATCCACAGGATGGGCTGGGAGGCTGATGGCACCAGCGCCCCAGGTATTTTGTTCTCATGTAAATGACAGCACAGGCTGGTTAACTGGCCAGACACTGCGTGGAGAAAGTGGATGTCACAGACACAGCAAGTGTGATAGGGCAAAGCCCTTCTGGGGAAACGGGTATGCAAACATTCCACCCAGAAGGGCCCATGGGGAAACAGGCATGTGGGTGGCGCTCTGGCCACCAGCAATGAAAATGGCCCTCCTGGTCAGCGGGGTGGGCAGAGAGGAAAAACGTTCTTATCCCAAGAGCTGTCCTGTGTGTACTGAGGACCCTCACACAGGCTGCATCATTTCCACCATCACCTCAATCCACAGGGTCATTTCAAGTTCCTCTTTTCTGCTACAACAGGAGCAGACCCCACTTCTGAGGAATCTGCGGGTCCCTGCTCACAGGGGTCTACCCCCAGTTGCCCCTGGGAGCCCAATCTCTTCACTGGCCTTTGCAGACCTCGACTTTGCCACTCAGGTAGGGGAACACCCAGTGTAGATCCTCGCCCTGCAGGATCTAAGGCCAGGGTGTGCCACCAGCCGCGTGTTAAATGGGATACGGCTGATCTCTCACTGCACTTGTTGAGAGCACCCAGCCCAGCCTGGCACTTGGCATATCAATTGGGCGTCTGAGAGCTTCTGCACATGCTTCACACCAAGCAAGCAAGCAAGCCTCTGAGGCTCCAGTAGGCCCATTAAGGTGCAAACACATTCCTTTGTTTGCTGACAAGCAGGGTCCCATCCAGGGCTCCCGGGCGGCAGACTAAGTGATGTTTTCTTAAGGAAGACATGAGATTAACCACTGCTAAAGCCCCAGCACAATGCCTGGCCCTGCCCGTCACTGTCAGTGCTGTCTTTCTGTGAGGTGACTGACAGGTGCGGTGGGTGCCGCCGGGCGCTCCCTGGCCCATCAAGTCTCAATGTGCAGGATTAGCCTGAGTACAGCTGACAAACTGACTTGGAGGGTCACGATGGGAATGAAGTGTGTGGGGGGGTTACCTGACATCCAGAGCGCAGAAAGCCTCTGACACCCCTGCCAAGTTCTGTCACGGGGCCACACAGCTGGCAAGCCACTCTGGATAAAAGCTGTCAGAATACCTATTGGGAACCTGGCCACCCTCCCTTCTGCAAGGTGCAGAGGGAAGGTGAAGATCCTGGGATCAACCCCTGGGGTCTCTGGGCAGCCCAGTCCCCACCCCAGGGAGGAAATGGTGGGACCATTCAAGGCACAACTGCTGAAGACAAAGCACACAGGCTCCCAAATGACAGAAGTGGGCTGACTAGTGTGCTGGTCTGAGAGGCAGCCCCTAGTCATCATTCTGGGGGCAAATTTGGGATAGCATACACAGAACAGACTTCAGCGGAAACACCCTCTTTATTTGTACTCCAGAGATACCAGGGAGGCTCAGACATGGGCAACCCACAGGGTGGTTTCTGCACAGGTCATCATCATCTGGCATCAGGGGCCTGGCAGAGATAGCCCAGGCAGGAGAGGGGGTGGGGGTGGGGGTTGGCAGCCCCCTGAAGTCATCCCTGCAGGGTACACAGGCAATCCGTCCAGACACACTGCTCCACGCTGGCTACCTCAGAGGCGCTCCAGGCAGGGGCCCTCCAGATAGGGGCAAAGCTTGCCCAGGCTGGGCCTCTAGGTTCCTGTCAGGAAATTAGGGTCAGCACAGGGTGGCCAGATCTCATAACCCACACACAGGGACCCTCTCAGGACAGATGGGAAATGCACCCTAAAGAAAGTCCTCCCTCCACCAGGTGACAGGCAGCAGTGCATTCCTAAAAATACTTTGAAATGGGCCGGGCACGGTGGCTCGCGCCTGTAAGCTTCAGCCTATGAAGTGGCCTGGGCTAGGGATCGCGGTTCGAGTCCCGCCTGGGGCCCGTAGCGAGACCTAGTTCCAAAAAAATAACTGGGCGTGGTGGCACACGCCTGTAATCCCAGCTACCTGGGAAGCTGAGGCTGGAGATGGCTTGAGTCTGTGGTACCCCGGGCAACGAGAGCCTGCGGTTCCACGGGCAAAAATAGCAAGACCTGGTCTCAAAAAAAAAAAAAAATTTTTTTTTTGAAATGATAAAAACTAATGCCAGGACCTTAACAAAATAATTCTGTTAGGTGAGATATTCTAAGAGTTTCCTCACATCCCCTTGGTTAGTCCGTACCAGAGGTAGCCCTGACTGGACAAGGGGTTTGTGGTGCAGCAGGTAACCAGAGCGCCCAGGTGAGACCCAGGCTTAGGCCAGCTGTCCACAGTACCCTAAAAGTCACCTGCCCGCAGGCATCTTGTAGATCCTCACTGCTCTGTGTACTTGGACACTGAGAGGCAAGAAGAGGTGTGCAGGATCCAGATCAGGGAAGGGTTGACAGCTGTGGGGGACATCCCCAGGCTGGCCACCAGGACTTGGAGAATACTCTCAGAATGAGAAAGGAGAGGACCAGGTCACATGTGTCCTTTTGACAGGGATGGGGGCAGGGGGGACTTGCTAAGTTCTTCCTCCTCAGAAGAGGACTAGGATGAACAATACTCTCAGGATTTCCGGTTGCTGCCTGCCGGCCCAGCTTTCTAAAGCTCTACAGCACCAGATGTCAGGTAGTGGCCGTGCATGAGACAGCATCTCCACCTTCTGGGCAACAGAGAAAAGAGCGGACACTGCTGCTCAGTGTGGAGCAAAGCAGGAGAGTGGCCAGCAACTCTGGCCAGAAGCCCCTAAGTTCAGTCTATTTATACACAGTGCCCATCTGGCACAGGAGGCTGCAAGTGTGAACCCAGTCTTGACACCTGTGTGCAGGGATTGACAACAGCCAGACTAGGGCCTGGGTTGCTCTGTAGAAGTAGAGAACTCAAGGGCCTCCCCTTCTAACCCTCTTTTCTTTGGCCATGGTGCCCTGGGAACAGGCTCGACCATCTGGGGTGGTGTGGCAGCCTCCCACACACTCGGAGAGAATAATTTCCAGGGTTCCCCACCTGCCCTCCTGCCACAGCCTCAAACATGGAGTCTAGCCCACCTGTGTATACCTGGATCGCAGCCTCCAAAGAGCTGGCTGTGGGTGGTGGCAGGTGTGCCTTGTGCTCTGGGCCTGGCAGGGATGGTGGCTTACCCTCAGCAGCCTGTCACGGTGGGGTCCAGGCCTGAGCGCTTGGAGATGCGCAGCTTGGCCACCTCCTCAGCACAGGTAGGGTGGATGCCCACTGTCCGCATTACCTGCGCATAGGAGGCCCCACACCTGCACGTAAAGGGGGAGTGATCAGGATAACAAGTTAGTTCAGCCGGGCATGGTGGCTCGTGCCTGTAAGCTTCAGCCTATGAAGCGGCCGGGGCTAGGGATCGCGGTTCGAGTCCCGCCTGGGGCCCGTAGCGAGACCTAGTTCCAAAAAATAGCTGGGTGTGGTGGTGCATGCCTGTAATCCCAGCTACCTGGGAAGCTGAGGTTGGGGATTGCTTGAGTCTGTGGTACCCCAGGCAATGAGAGCCTGCGGTTCCACGGGCAAAAATAGCGAGACCTAGTCTCAAAAAAAAAAAAAAAAAGTTAGTTCATATCACTCTATCCCCAGAAAGATGGCACAGAGGGGAGACCCTGGGGAGACCATCTCTTCACTGTCCCCCTTACTGTCTTTCCTCCAGGAATACCTGTCAATACCTCTGTTGGACCATCCTACTTCCCTCTGAGAATGCCTAGGACCTGGAACAACCAGGCAGCTCCACCTCCTCCTACCCCTCCCTCACTGGCTCCAGCCGGGCCTCCTGCTGCTACCAGCACACCAGACATAGTCCCACCTTGACTCCAGCTGATCCCTCTGTGGGACTCACTCCATTGCTTTGCCAAGGGCTGCTCCAGAAAGCCTACATTCACTTTTATTGCTGTAACCCGTGCCCACCCAGCCTCACCTTGCTCTTCTGCCTGGCACTTAGTGTTTCTTGCACATGGCTGCCCCCATACACAGCCTGCCCTCAGCACGGCCTGCTGCAGGGCACCTCCATCATCTGCATCAGGCAAAGCTGTATTATCAGCTTTCCTTATGTCTGCGTGAGTATGTTGGAATTTGGCAGGTAAATTCCCAACATGAGTGTGTGTGTACATTTCCAACATGGAAGAAGACCTCAATGAAAGGATCTAGTCCATACCTTCTTCCCAGCTGTCCCACGGTTCCACCAAGTTGCTCATACCTTCAATATCTCAATTGCACAGATGCTGAAAACCATCATGCATGGAGAGTAGCAAACTTTGGAAAACTCTAACCCACTAAAAGGATTTCTTGGTATTTTAATTACACTTTAGAATTCTGAAGAAGGCACAGTTAGCTTTCTCCTGATTTTGTTTTCCTTTCCTGTCAGTTGCCTATTCAAGTTCTCTAAGGCCGGGCACGGTGGCTCGTGCTTGTAAGCTTCAGCCTACAAAGCGGCCGGGGCTAGGGATCGCGGTTCGAGTCCCGCCTGGGGCCCGTAGCGAGACCTAGTTCCAAAAAAACAGCTGGGCATGGTGGCGTGCACCTGTAATCCCAGCTACCTGGGAAGCTGAGGCTGGGGATTGCTTGAGTCTGTGGTACCCCGGGCAACGAGAGCCTGCGGTTCCACAGGCAAAAATAGCAAGACCTGGTCTCAAAAAAAAAAAAAAATCAAGTTATCTTTCCATAGGATTTACCCTATAACTATCAGCATTAACTTAAAGGAACTCTGCATATCAAGGATATCAGTCCTCTGCTGTGGCATTATTTGAAAAGGTTTTTGAGAGTCTTTGCGGAAATTATTCCAGCTGAGTATTGGTCATGGCACAAACAGCACACCAGAATATGGAGATGGCTTTGAGGGCGAACAAGGGCTCTAGAGCTGGAGCTGGTGCCATTAACAACCTAGCATGCCAGCAGTCACACACAGGGCTGTGGGCGAGGTCTCTGGGGTCCTTCAGCTGCTCTCCTGGTATCAGGATAGAATACCCACCCACCCCCACCCCACACCCCATCCATCAGGATCTAGTGGGGCTCAGCAAAGCTTGCGCTAAGCCTATGACAACAGTTTTCAGTTGTCACTCTGGATGGAACTTCCAAACAATGGTGCAGCTGCAGATGCCCTGTAGCATGCACCCATGGCCAGGGACCATAGACACATATTCCCCCAAACTGAGTCTGAAATCAACCTTTCCTGATCTTTTCCCAGGCCAGGCCCATGAGGAGCCTGACCCCATAAGCCAGTGATTGCTTCAGTGTGAGTATAAAGGGACAACAGGGCGATGGCGGGGCCTGAGGTTCACTGCTTTTGACAGGGGTGGCCGCATCTGGGCCCAGAGTATGAGTGGAAGCTGGCATGCCCAGG
>PVHY01031249.1:0-12792 GCA_004024945.1 Uropsilus gracilis
GCCCAGGGTACCACAGACTCAAGCAATCCCCAGCCTCAGCTTCCCAGGTAGCTGGGATAACAGGCGCGTGCCACCACGTCCAGCTAATCTTTGGAACTAGGTCTCGCTACGGGCCCCAGGCGGGACTCGAACCGCGATCCCTAGCCCCGGCCGCTTCATAGGCTGAAGCTTACAGGCACGAGCCACCATGCCCGGCCTATTTTTTTATTCTTTAAATCACAAACTCAGTAAATGGAAGTGGGGTATATCCCCCACCTCCCTTCCTCAGGTGCCCCCTCATTCTTTCACACCCCACTCTTTTTTTTGTTCACTAGTCTGTTAAGGCCATTAGTCTCTTTTTTAAAAAAAAAAATGTACCTTTCTAAAAAAATGTGGTAGTGTTCTTTTACTGGGTGAAGGACTATGTTCTCAGAACCAGGTGAGCCTTGACAGTAGGTTTTCAGCCTTAAGTTTGCGTTGGGCAGCCTTGTTTTCATTTGAGGTCTGTCCATGCTTTCTCGTTGCAGGCTGTCTTCTCCAACCCCATCTCTTGTTGTTTTGCTGCTTTACCAGATTTAGGGGGGGTCTCACCTCCTGCCATTGCCGGTGAAGAAGTTTCTCTGTGGACACAGGCGATCGTGATTGGCCATTGCAGGTGATCTCCTCTGCCTCAGTTTGCAGCTTTGCTGGGGGGCTGATGCCCCCAGTCTTTGGCTTTCCTTCCCTCTCCCGTAAAGGGAGGGGCCCCTCGCTCTCCCAGAAGCATCTCTGAGATAAGGTCTTGGATCTTCCAGACGCAGTGAGTGCGTAGGTGCGCTTCATGGTATCCTGTTTCTATTGTTTTTCCATAAATGTTTCTCCTGTGTCGCCTGGACTGGTTCTTTTGATTGTCCATCTGCTGTGTCCAGCTCAGGCTTGTGGGCTGGATTTTTACCTGGTCCCTCACCCGTTTTAGGATGGGATTTGTGTTATAGATGTTCTTGTTCCTCCTGATTAGCTGGAAAGTGTGAAATGGAGGGGGCACACCCTCCTCCCCCACCCATGGGGGTGGGGCCCAGATGTCCATGCATGTGCCATCCCAATCCCCCCTTGTGCTGGGACCTGGGGGCAAATGCCTCGGCTGATCTGGGCTGCAGATGGCTGCCCTGTGCAACAACCATCCACTGGTGGATGGGGTTACAACCCCATCCGTCTCCCCTCTTGGGCTCTCCAGACTTGGGGGGGGCTTACCCCAGGGTCTTCTCTGCCCTTGCTCCCCGCTGGATAGGGGTGGAAGGGTGGGAGCCCCGGGCCACATGGAGGCCTCCGGGCTGACCCGGCTACCCCCAGCGGTGTGCAGCTGGACTGCACACCCCTGCGCCCTGTGGGCGAGAGGACGCTACCAGTCCGGATCCTCCCTTCCAGGCGTGGCAATCTGGAAGGGGTGTGGCCCCTCCTACTCGAACGAACTGGAGGTGGAAGGGGCGGAGCTCCGGGCTGTTTGAGGCCTTAGGGCAGACCCGGCTACCCCCAGCTCGCTGCACACTCCTGCGCTCTCCAGGTGAGAGCTGATTTCTAAGTCTTTACGGAAAAATGATTTTCTTTCCTGAGCTGTCTATCTCAGCCTAACAAAATAATCTACAGGCACGCATAATGCCCTCTTAGTGGTTCCAAAAATGCTTACTCTCTGAGATATTTCTCCCTTCGGCATGGCATGATTTGCAAGAACACTTTGAATTTGATTGTCATTCCGTTCACTTGTTCACATTTGATGTGGCCAGACTCACCCCAGGCAGCTTTTGATGAAATTGAACATGACCCATTGATCTATGAGCATAGATCGCCAGAGCAATCAATGGACTGAAAGAAAAACACTCAAACTCCAATCACTGTCCTCAGCTTAAAAAAGGAAAGTTCCCACTTGTTTCACTTTTTGTTCCAAATAGAATAGACCAAGAGAAGTCCCAGGTAGCTGTAAGTTAGAAAAAAGTATTGCAAGAGGCCGGGCACGGTGGCTCGTACCTGTAAGCTTCAGCCTGTGAAGCGGCCGGGGTTAGGGATCGCGGTTCGAGTCCCGCCAGGGCCCGTAGCGAGACCTAGTTCCAAAAAAATAGCTGGGCATGGTGGTGCGCGCCTGTCATCTCAGCTACCTGGGAGGCTGAGACTGGGGATTGCTTGAGTCTGTGGTACCCCGGGCAACGAGAGCCTGCGGTTCCACGGGCAAAAATAGCAAGACCTAGTCTCAAAAAAAAAAAAAAAAAAAAGAAAAATTACAAGAGAATTGAAAGCAGCAAAGGGTATTTAGAATGTTTGGGGAAAACTAGACTAGGTTAGATTTCATTGATCAAAATTGATGTGCTAATTCTGAACTTGGCCTCATAATCAGCTGATGCAGAGCTGATCTGTAAACAACAGTGGTTGTTTTCACTAATTACTACATATGGTCCAACTTTAAAGTTCTTTGGGCTCAGATGTGAATTTTATGTGTGTCTGTGTGTCCACCAATAAGGTAAGTGGCAAATATGTGAACTCTTTTTTTTTAGATAAGAAACACAGGAAATTCTTGTGGGGTAGGAAATTAAATTAAGAGTTACCAACTTTTTATACAGGAGATGCTGAATTAATATTTAACAATAAAATTTAAGAATATTTTAAGACAGCTTTTCAATGGTAAAAGCAAGTTATTTTTGGGAAATGAAAATACTTGTCCAAAAGATCTTGTTCTTGCATGTTAGTGTATATGATTATTCATGTAGCTTACTTTCCTTGATTGCTATATTGATTTCCAGTTCTTGAAAAGATAGTAGCAGAAAGAAGTTTCCAATAGTTTAGGATTGCCAAGTGGAGAATAATAAGTTGGCTTTCCCATTTGGGGTTTTTATATAAGATGGAAGCTCTGGATTTCTTTTAAGTACCTAAGATTAAAAATTTTTTTAATAAAAATTATTTTTCTGTTGATAACTATTCCAATGGTAGAGGCAAAGCACCAACTTTTGAAAGACAATTCAATTTAATATTATATATTGATACTTCCTGTATGCAAAAACCAAAATGCTGTAAAAGGTGTCTGTGTGCAGAGGGGGACATAACACAACCATCAAAAAGCTCATTGTAGGCACAAGGCCAAATAATGTGGGGAGTTAGGAATGGGAAAAAAATGGGATGACTAAGGAAAACTTCCCAGAGAAGTTGACACTGATTTATAGTCATGTAGGAAAACCTAAATGGGAATGTAAATGGGATGACACAGATGAGTGAAAAAAATAAGTCAAATTGTAAAGGGATACATTGTAAAATTGTGAAGACTTGAGTCTACTAGAATGGTAAGCTGTTTGTGTGGGAAAGAAGATGAGGGTAAGGAAGAAAATTGGGTTAAATTGTGGAGGTTCCTGTATTTTCTTCAAAACTAATATTCTTTGGAAACATCCTATTAAATTGAGTATGAATCAAAAATGTTAAGGATGGAAAATTCTTTATACTCTGGCTGACATGAAAAGATATCTGTATTTATGAGTCTGTGCCTTTGAACATTATATTGCTGGGTGCTATTAACTTATGTTTTCTATATCTTTCAGACCTTATCCTCTTACCATGGGGGACTGGAACTTACTGGGTGGCATCCTAGAGGAAGTACACTCCCATTCAACTACAGTGGGGAAAATCTGGCTTACCATCCTCTTCATTTTCCGAATGCTGATACTTGGTATGGCTGCTGAAGATGTCTGGGATGATGAGCAATCTGCTTTTGTCTGCAATACCCAGCAACCAGGTTGCAACAATGTCTGTTATGATGATGCTTTCCCTATTTCTTTGGTCAGGTTCTGGGTTTTACAGATTATCTTTGTGTCTTCTCCCTCTCTGGTGTATATGGGTCATGTACTTTATAGACTTAAGGCCTTTGAAAAGGAGAGGCAGAGGAAGAAGTCACGTCTTAGCACCCACATGGAGAATCCAGAGCTTTAATTGGAGGAACAACAAAGGATAGAGAGAGAACTGAGAAGGTTAGAAGAATACAAGAAAATCCATAAAGTCCCTCTGGAAGGATATCTGTTGCGTACCTTTATCTTACACATTTTGACCAGATCTGTGCTAGAAGTAGGTTCATGATTGGCCAATATATTCTTTATGGATTTCAAATGTATCCCCTTTATAAATGTACTCAACCTCCTTAGCCCAATGCAGTGGATTGCTTTGTGTCAAGGCCCACAGAGAAAACCATTTTTATGATCTTTATGCACAGCATTGCAGCCATCTCTTTGTTCCTCAATATATTAGAAATATTTCCTCTGGGAATGAGGAAAGTCCTAAGAGCAGTTTATGAGAAATCCCACAGTGAGGATATTAAGTATGACAAGCACCCTCCATTTCATTTGAAAAAATATTCAGTGGCCCAGCAGTGTAAGATTTGCCCTCCGTTGCCTGAAAGAACTTCTCTACTTCAAGCAAATAATCAACAGCAAGACGTCGAAGATAACAGACTGAAATCCAGAACCATGTGGGGAATCCCAAAGTCCAGGCAACTTGAGGTAAACCCTTGCTGTAGTGAAAGAGACCTGTCCGAGAATGAGCAGCACAAAGGACAGCTCCCTGTTCACAGCCCGTGTCCCTGTGTTGACAGCGCTAGAATTCAGCACCCTGGACAGCAACCTGATCATGCCTCTGACCTGCAGAACACAGCTTTCCCGTCCTGGCTAGTTTCAGTGAAGGCTCCTAGACACTATCCCTCCTATGAAACAGGAACCTGGGGGCAGTCACAGGACCAGCAACCTTCAGAAGAGCCTCTCACAGATTTGCACAGTTATCGCAGACAGCAAAAGTAGTGTGAGAGAGAGTGGGATCTGGACAGATAGATCTCACCCTGCCAGTGGCAAGGGTAACTTTCTGTCCAGATGGCTCTCTGAAAAGGGATGGCTGCACAGTGACTCAGGAAGTTCATGTTCTCAGAATAGCTTTTGCTTGGACTTTCCACACCAGGAAAACAGCCCCTTGCGCCTTCCTTCAGCTACCGGACATACAACATCAATTGTAAGTGAGATAACCTGACTGACTGTGGACTGTGGCATAGAGGTGTTCTGCACTGGTCACTTTTTTAAGAGAGTAGGTCTTGCTATGTTGCCCAGGGTTTTATGGAACCCATGGACTCAGGTGATCCCTAGCTTCAGCCTCCCAGGTAGCTGGGATAACAGGCAAGTGCCACTTGCACTGGTCACTTTTTAGCCTGCCTTTTTTTTTCTTTTCATTTCTCTGTCTATATGTGTGGTTTGCGAGAGGAAGAGGAGGAGAGGGAGGTTAATTTATGCAAAGTTAATTGCATTCCTTTAATAAACTCAATTCAATCTAACCCATAAACTTAATTCATGCTTTATAACTTATTTTTGTCTTGTAAGTGCTGATGTATAGGTGCATAATATGATCTTTGCTATCAAAGGATTCAGAGTCTAGAAGAACTTAGCCAAACATGTATATATGACCAAGGGTAAGGTGCTACGTTAGTGTGAATGGGTGGAAAAAGGAGAGAATGGTCACAGCTTCTTGGATAATCCAAGAAAAAATAAACTTATGGTTAAAATGTTTGAATTTTGTGTCTTAAAAGGTGTAGTGAGTTTCTCCAGAATTGGGAAGACTGGGTATGTAGAAGAAGATCCAAGAAAGCCAAGCATCACCAAGGCTGAGAGGTCCTTCACTGCAGGGATCCTGGGGAGTTCAAGAGCCTGGAGCAGAGTGGCAAGAGCATTGTGACAAGAGAGCTGACTGGAGGAGGGAGGGATCCCCGTGGGGAGATGGTGGAGAACTCTTTTTTTTTTTGAGACTAGGTTTCGCTATTTTTGCCCGTGGAACCGCAGGCTCTCATTGCCCGGGGTACCACAGACTCAAGCAATCCCCAGCCTCAGCTTCCCAGGTAGCTGGGATGACAGGCGCGCGCCACCACGCCCAGCTATTTTTTTGGAACTAGGTCTCACTATGTGCCCCAGGCAGGACACGAACCACGATCCCTAGCCCCGGCCGCTTCATAGGCTGAAGCTTACAGGCACAAGCCACCGTGCCCGGCCCAGATGGTGGAGAACTCTTAGAGGAAATGCAGCCGAGGAGAGACTGGGTCAGAGCTGTCATTTAGAAAGCTCTTTCTGTCACATTGTGGAATAAGTTAGAGGATCCTTTGTAACCTTGAATTACCCTTGTCTCACCTAGGAAGGTGGGTGTGTGCCATTGTTTTAATGTGTTGGCATTTCAAAGTCATATATAAACATTTGGTGACATATTTCACAAAGACTAAAATCAATGTTGTATTGATTTTAATTCTAGTTCTCTGAAAAGTTATTGTAAAATAAACATTTCTTGACCATTGTAAGATATGAGATGTTTACTGTAGTCTTCTCAATTCTATAAAAAAAAAGATTGGCTTTTCTATGCTCCCTACAGTTGTTTTTTTTTTTCCCCCATGAAAGAGACCTCTGTACCCCTTCCCAAATTTGGTGGAGGAACTTTCCAGTTGAGCTCACTCAGTTGAGCTCATACACTTGCTTTTCCCTTTGTTTCATTCTTCGTGCTAATGAAGAAACCGACCCTAGTTCCATGTCTTCTAGAGGTAAACATCGTGTTACTGCACAAAAACCATATATTTTTTTTTTTTTTTTGAGACTAGGTCTCACTATTGTTGCCCATGGAACTGCAGGCTCACGTTGCCTGGGGTACCATGGACTCAAGCAATTCCCCAGCCCCAGCTTCCCAGGTAGCTGGGATTACAGGCGTGCACCACCATGCCCAGCTATTTTTTTGGGACTAGGTCTCGCTGTGTTGCCCCGGGTGGGACTCGAACCACAATCCCTAGCCCCAGCTGCTTCATAGGCTGAAGCTTACAGGCACGAGCCTCCGTGCCCGGCTCACAAAAACCATATCTTGACTAGGAATCAGCCTACCTGGTTTTTTCCTCTTAAGTTGTTTCTCTCAAACTAATACTCATTACTTGTCTGTGACTAGCCAAGTACCCAGGAGACTGGGTTTAGAATTAATGTATGAGTACTTGGGATACTATGCCAGAGGAGAGCAGCGGTATCAATCTCTGAGCATCTAGATGCTTTAAAAAATATTTAAGCCCAGAAGCCACTGACTGCCAATTCAACTAGAGTGTTTGTGGGTGGAATACACACACCTGTACTTTAAAAATGCCCGTCCATGATGATGGCAATGTGCAGCTAAGGCTGAGAACCACTAGTTTAGATTCTGCCAGTGGCTACTACTTATCTACATTTGTGAAGGCAGCAAGACAATGTTGAACATTATTCCTCTCTTATATCACCTCCTCTGTGAGAGTGAGAGCAGCTTCTGTATTGGGGAGAACTGAGGGAAGGGAGAAATGTTCAGTTGGGCAGATGTTCTTAATCCTTCAGTTTTCTTTTCTTTTCTTTTTTTTTTTTTGAGATTAGTTTTGAGGTCTTGACTATGTCTGAATACTGTCCTGGACTAATGCACTATAACCCCGTTATTGCCATTTTATTTTATTTTATTTATTTTTTGAGACTAGGTCTTGCTGTTTTTGCCAGTGGAACTGCAGACTCATGTTGCCCAGGATGCCACAGACTCAAGCAATCCCCAGCTTCAGCTTCCCAGGTAGCTAGGATTACAGGCGCGTGCCACCAAACCCAGCTATTTTTTTGGGACTAGGTCTTACTACATGCCCCCAGCGGGACTCGAACCGGGATCCCTGGCCCCAGCCGCAGCTTCCTAGGCTGCCAGCTACAGGCATGCGCCACCATGCCCGGCCTCCCTCAGTTATCTTTCAGGCGAGTTCAGTCATGCTCCTGGCATGGCGAAAAGATCATAGTGACAGGTCTTCTTCCTTTACTCATCTTCCTGTTTCTACCTTTTTAAAAATGTTTCTAGGAATTACAAATACTATCTGGTTACAATCGCTCTTACCCAAGTCTGTTACAGAATTGACAGGTCAGCTTACTCTTTGAAGGTGGGAAGACTTGGGGATTGAGGCCACAGCTATCAATTCCAGAGCACTTTGGCTGATACATCATGATTCTAGCAAATAGAGGCTATTTCATTAGAAATTAGTGTAGTAAACAGAGGCTTGTGATCATCCATTTTCTTTTTTATTAAACTTCTGGGCTTTATTTTATTAATACGACCATTATATATTACATAAAAACAAAAGTCAAATGAACCTTGTATTTATTTATTTTTGAGACCAGGTCTTGCTATTTTTGCCCATGGAACTGCAGGCTCATGTTGCCCAGGGTACTTTGGACTCAAGCAATCCCAGCCTCAGCTTCCCAGGTAGCTGGGATTACAGGCGTGCACCACTGTGCCCAGCTATTTTTTGAGACTAGGTCTGACTGTGTTGCCCCAAGCGGGACTCGAACCGTGATCCCTAACCCCAGCTGCTTCATAGGCTGAAGCTTATAGGCACGAGCCACTGTGCCCAGCTGAACTTGGTATTTATAAATTATTAAATAAAAATACAGGAATATATATTTATATTTATAGAGCCTTTTATTCTAAACTAACCAATCTGTTTTCTTGCATTTTATGATTTAAAAAAAGTAAAATATGCCCTGGAATAAATGGGACATGTAATTAATAATTGCAGGAGCTAGTTGCCCTACTTCTCCTTCATTGGCCTAAGCAAAGTCCTATTTGTCCCTTGGGGCTCTGGAGAGCAATAAACACCCTTTTAGTCTCCACCTATTTAGTCTCTGAAAATGGCAATTAGATTATTTCCCTTATTTTTTAAAAAATGTATTAAACTTGGGAGCCATCATCCATTTTCAATATATAGAGTGTAGGTACAGATGGCAGTCTGTAGGGCTCAGTCAGATACAATATGATTTCAGAAGTTGACATTTCACAGTGAAATGACTTCTGATACGACCATAGTTGCTTGCCATTAATGATGTGGCAAAAGTTCTCTTTTGAGAACTCTGTGTGAAATAAGTCCACCTTACTTTGGAAGGTCAGAAAAGTCACATGGGGCCGGGCACGGTGGCTCGTGCCTGTAAGCCTCAGCCTATGAAGCGGCTAGGGATCATAGGCTGGGGCTAGGGATCGCGGTTCGAGTCCTGCCCCTATGTAGAGGGACCTAGTTCCAAAAAAAATAGCTGGGCGTGGTGGCGCGCGCCTGTCATCCCAGCTACCTGGGAAACTGAGGCTGGGGATTACTTGAGTCTGTGGTACCCTGGGCAACGAGAGCCTGCGGTTCCACGGGCAAAAATAGCGAGAGCTAGTCTCAAAAAAAAAAAAAGAAAAGAAAAGCCACGTAGAACCTTGCTTTTATATTTCAAGACATTTCTCTGCAGTGCCCTAACTGCACAATTTCTTCAAATCCAAACTTGTTGACAGTGAAACAAGTTTCTATTTCTATCAAGGTTGATTCTTTTTTTTTTGAGACTAGGTCTCACTGTTTTTTGCCCATGGAAGAACCACAGGCTCACGTTGCCCGGGGTACCATGGACTCAAGCGATCCTCAGCCTCAGTTTCCCAGGTAGCTGAGATTACAGGCGCATGCCACCATGCCCAGTTGTTTTTTTGGGACTAGGTCTCACTGTGTTGCCCCGAACAGGATTCGAATCATGATCCCTAGCCCCAGCCGCATCATAGGTTGAAGCTTACAGGCACAAGCCACCGTGCCCGGCTTCAAGGTTGATTCTTTGAGGACAGAGTTAACAGAATGGGGACAGTGACAGTCCTGGTCAAGATATCTAGTTGAGCAAGGGGAGGAAGGTTGGTTGAATTAAGACCCATGCATTTCTCTGTGGTAGAGAACTTCCCAAGTGCTGACTACCTTTGCCTCTCAGAGATGCTGTGGACGAGTAGTTCTCATTCCCAGTTCCATGTTAAATCATCAGGGACATTTTAAAAAACATCCCAGTAAAGACCTGTGGGGAAGGAGATTGGGCACCTGTAGTTTTTAAAACTCCCAGGTGATTCCAACGTGCAGTAAGCTCAGAACCACATCTCCCGAGGGATGTTTTGGCATTAGAAAGGTTCGCCTGTGAATTTTTTTATCTTTTGGGACATTAATTTTTTGGAAAAGAGGATTCCCCTTCTGTAGCTCTAGAGATAAGGGTTTTTGTGCTTACCTTGTCCCTTTGCCCAAGATGGGCCACCCACTCAGAACCTTGGCATGATTGGTGGAACCAGATGTGCCAAGCTCCTGGTGAATGTTCTTGGCCCATGATCATGTTGGGGAGAGATAGGGTGAGACACTATAAATTTTTGCACCTTTCAAGTGATATTTTACGTAATACACCAGTTCCCTACAAGGAGGGACACCCACTTTGAGGTCCTGACTATGTCTGAACACTATCCTGGACTAATGCACTATAATCCCGTTATTGCCATTTTATTTTATTTATTTTCCGAGGCTAGGTCTCACTGTTTTTGCCCATGGAACCGCAGGCTCACGTTGCCCGGGGTACCACAGACGCAAGCAATCCCCCAGCATCAGCTTCCCAGGTAGCTGGGATTACAGGTACATGCCACCATGCCCAGCTATGTTCTTTTGGAACTAGGTCTTGCTACGTGCTCCCTGGTGGGACTGAACCGCGATCCCTGGCCCCGGCCACGGCTTCCTAGGCTGCTGCTTACAGGCATGCACCACCATGCCCGGTTATTGCCATTTTATATAAGGAAATAGATGACTTGTCCCAAGACATGAAATTAGGATATGGTAAAACATAGTTCTTGGGGGCATAGTGGTGGGTAAACTAATATTTACTGGGTGAGTAAATGATCTAGAATTTTATCTTGTCAGGCTCCTTTTCTCTTACTCCATTGCTGCTTCTTGCACTGCTTGTACAAGGCTGCCCATGTTTAGCATCTTTTTTTTTTTTGGAGAGTAGGTCTCACTATTTTTGCCTGTGGAACCGCAGGCCCATGTTGCCCGTGGTACCATGGACTCAAGCAATCCCCAGCTTCAGCTTCCCAGGTAGCTAGGATTACAGGCATGCACCACCACACCCAGCTAATTTTTGGGACTAGGTCTTGCTGTGTTGCCCCGGGTGGGACCCCACTGCAACTCCATAAGCTGTCGCTTATAAGCACACCCCACCGTGCCTGGCCCAGCATCTTCTTTTTTAATTAAGGCAAAATCATTACAAAATGGAACTTTCCACATTATGCAAAATCGAAAATCTGGCTAGTTGTAGAGGGGGCAAAGATAGAACTTGGGAAAAGGTTAGCCTTTTAGTTTTTTGATCTGGAGTTTGAACACACCAACAAGTGGAGGGAGAGAAAGAGATTGCCAGTGGGATTCAGATTTAGTAATACCGTCAGGCAACAAAAAAACCCCTCTACATTCATCTCTGGGGCAATGTTGGGGGAATTATCTTCTGTAGCAGGTTTTGCTTGGATTCCTAGTATTCGTGACAGAGTCCCAGGTCGATGTACGTGACTGACTCTCATTACCCTTTGAGTCTATTTTGCTTTTTTGTTTCCTGTCTCTCTCAGAATATTGCCTCTAGAACTTTCATCAATTATGAAAAAAATGTCTAGGACCAGAAAAAATGAACCCTGAAATGACTAGCAACTGCAGGAAAAAAAAGTTTTGCCTTTATCAACTCATATGAAAAAAGCAGTGAGTCAACTCCTCAGAGACTCCCACTAGATTGTGTTCAGGATGCTTCCAATTGGACTAACCTCTACAGGAGATGCTACTTGTTGGGGGTAGTGGGTTGTTCTTTTCGGTCAAAGTGCCGGTGACAGAGTCAATGTTCAGGTAAGGAGGGTTGTGTACTCTCAGAGGAACATCTAGGAGCAAGAACTGCTATCATCCTGAAGAGGGGAGGACTAGGATATACTCCCCTTCAGAGCCCAGCAGTTTGGCAAGACATGTTGCTGAGCGAGCACCCAAGCTCCACAGTGGCAGCAGCAACTCAGTTTGGTTCTTGAACCTGGGTCCAGAGCAGATCGGGATTTTGTCTTCAGGCGAGGCTCAAACCTGCTCCCTGTGTGTAAAGGAGATGTTGCTGAGAAACTTTTCCTTCTCTTTCTTTCATCAGTTCATCTTTTGGGGATGAGCCAGCCGAATTGTCATTCATGAATGCCATAACATAAACCGTTGATTAAAATGCTGGCAAACACTTGCAACGCATAATTTCACTTTCAGCTTCTGCTGGGATCATGCCTTATCCATGGTGATGCCATGATTATGTTGACAAGAAACCAGACGGATCTGTCTGGACTTCCAGGACTGACGCCAGTGTCTCTACCCGGTATCAGTGAAGCCTCAGCAACACTCAACAGTCCTATGGGACGCAACTTTCTTCTGTATCAGAGATGCGTGTCACTCTTGCCATAAGCACAGATGTCAGGGTGGAAGGTGCAAATGACCATCACTTCTGAATGACCAGGTTTTCCTACAGAGAATTTGGAACTCTCATCCACCTTTTTGGGCCTCAAATGAGCTGACTGCATGTGGTGGAGCATATTCCATCTCATCTGCCACGACAGTCCTGCTTTTCAGAATAGGGCACATTCGCCAATCCAGTCACACCCCCTGGAGCCTGCCCTCTTTACTCAGCAGGGTGCCATGGAGATTTGCTGGAGGAAGCAGAATTCAGCTACTTTTAGTTTCTGTTTTCCCTAGGTGGGTGTTGTGGTGCACGCCTGTAATCCCAGCTACCTGGAAAGCTGAGGCTGGGAATCACTTGAGTTCGTGGATACAGGACTACCCTGGGCAACAGTAAGACCTAGTCTCTATAAAATAGCTTGTAATCCCAGCTAAAAATAGCTTGTAATCCCAGCTACCTGGGAGGCTGAGGCTGGGAATCACTTGAGTTCGTGGATACAGGACTACCCTGGGCAACAGTAAGACCTAGTCTCTATAAA
>PVHY01031250.1:0-12792 GCA_004024945.1 Uropsilus gracilis
GCCAGATTGAGAAATGTATTTACATTCATGATGCTGAGGAGAGGTGTCTTTTTTTGACATGCATCCACTCAACTGGAACGGGGTGCAGAAATGTCATCAGTTGGTCTTTGCTGCCACAGATAGAACCCGGTATGCAAGAATTTTCTCTCTTTGGTCAATAATGTGGATTAGAGTGACATGCGGGTGACTTTTGTTGTGCTTGTGTCTCCTTTGTAGGCGGACTTCTACCACTTCTGAATGTCTCTCATTTGGTATTGATGCTTTTTAGACTAGAATGGCCGTGGCCCAGATGGGGGAGAGCAGTGATTTTTTTCCCCAGCCCCATTTAAATTTTAAAGTTTTCTAAACATTTACTGAAGAACTTCTCCTTTTCAGAGTTAAAAATGTTAATAATTCAAAATTGTTAAGAAACTGTAAATGTAATTCTGAGATCATACAGGGAAATGTATACTTGTGATAACTTTTTGGAACCTGGCTCTTTTCCTGAAATTGGCTTTAAAGGACTTCCAGGCAGGGTCCATAAATTCAAAGATTTCTTTCTCATTGTCAGATACTGAGTTTTGTGTGTTCTGTGCTACCCTCTTATCTCTAGCTGATTCAAAAGCCAATATGATGCTGTGAAATGTTGCAAAACATTAGCTCGCCACCAACCCCAAACACTCACAAAAATATTATCCAAGGATGTGGCTTTCTGGAAAAGACTCTTTTTTTGCCCAGCTGGTGTTGGGGTTCTGCTTGCTAATGAATGTCTTTGCACCTTCCATTTCTAGGGAATGATTCAGCCCTGTGTGCCTTGTTCCCCAGACCTTAGGTTCCTCATTAAACTTTAAGAGAAATGGGTTCTTTTTCTGTCCCTGCTGGCTGTGCCCGGGCTGCAGACGGCTGACTTCCGGTCCTTTCCTCACAGTCTGCACCCACATGGACACGTACACACAGCCGCGAGGTGTGGGTGTGGTCACTTGAATGTGGGACCCTGGTCCATGAAGATTTGTCTGTTTCAAGCAAGAGTTTTTTTTTTTCCTTTTATATCATTATCGGTAATTTCCCTTCACCTCCGTAGATAGAGTTACAACATACTTGAGACCAACTAGCATTATTTTCTAAAGCTTAGATTTTTTTCCCCTCTTAAAAAAATAATTGTGAATCCCCATAGGAAGATTCAAAAACCGGAGAGAACATAAAATGAGACATCTCCCGCAATCCCATGTAACGTTTTCATATATAATTTTTAGTCTTTAACATGCCTAGATGTATCTACACACTTACACAAAGCTTCTAATTGGTTTCTCACTTATTATCCTGTAACTTATTTTCACTTAACCTATCCTGCAGCACATTTTAATAACTCATCTTCCGATCAAACTGATCACACAGCCAGCTTGTATTTATTGATCTAATGAATGTGTGGATACAACAATAGATTGACATCATTTCTATGTGAACTTGTTCAGTGTTTTTGTCTCTGTGGTTCCAAGTCATGTTCTAAGAATGCTGCTGTCTTGAAAGCCTGAATTCATATGTGCTGTGAAATTTGGGATTTTGATGAGTTTCTCTATGATTTAAGAATGAGTCATAATTTGCAGTAGACTATCAAGATGTAGTAACAGGAAGTCGGGCACTACACATCAAAAATAGAATGTGAAATGATCAAAAAAGAGAAACGAAGTTAAACCGAAAATACACCCCGAACTGAGCTAGCTAATTATTAGGGGGAGGAACGTGCCTCACGCTTGCTTTGATGACTCTAATTTGTTGCTGTTGTGTCTCCTACTGTGGAGTTTCCATACTTTGAATTGCTGTTTTAAGTAGATTTTTAGCTCAGGATTATAATTGCCCATGGCCAGTTTTAACTGTGAACATTCAGCTTTTGTTGAAACTATGGCAGCAGCTAGACATGAAAACTCAGCCCCTAGCTTGAAGAGAGAGAGAGAGAGAGAGAGAGAGAGAGAGAGTGAGTGTGTGTGTGAGAGAGAGAGAGAGACTTTTTGGTCAACAAATCCTCAAGGCATTGAAAAGTGGTATATCATTTAGTCTTTAACTATTTCATGCAGAAATCTGACTCTCCATGATTCCCACCCTTCGCCAAAATAAAAATGACTTTTCATCCATCACTGGAAACTTATGTATGTGCCAGCAGTTTTAAAATAAACTTTGAACTGGTCCTTTCAAATAATTGTATTTTTGGTTTGAATTACCAGTAGGCATGAACTCTCTGACTGCTTTATATGAACATTATTCATTTACACTTCCTGGAAAGTATTATTAAATTATTCTGAGTTAAGTGGTACTATTTTATAAATTGGCTGTGAGATTTATTTGTGTATTTTAAAGAAATTCAGAGGATAGTTATACTAGTGTATCCAATTCAGATTGGACTAAAGTGAGTTTATTCGCATACATGCTCCAAAAAGAAATGTTAAACGGTGTAGTTTCACAAATATTTTTAAAGGTGCTATAACTAAACGTAATTCTTGACTTTCTGAGTATAAATATGGAATTGATGGAGTAGGTCTAAAACTCACTTATCTGGTGCCTTATACTGTTGGCATGCTAGTACTATTGTTTACCCTTGCCAACAGAATAAAGAATCCATGACTTGGTGTTTTTGTTCTTTAATTGGAGGTATAATTTACATACGTGAAACTGATCCAAAGTAACAGATCCTACATGTTACTGTATGGAGAATATACTCTTCATTAGGGCAATTTCATCATCTTCTCTTGTTGATTCTTAAACCCCAGAATAGTTTGATAAACTACTACAGTATTTTGATTTAATCAGCTTGATCAAATAGAAATCACTATTCTATGGATTTCCTTTCTCATGATAAGAGGAAAAACTCCTCAGTTATTAAATAGCACTTAAGCTATCCGAAGGTGTAAGAATGCTGCAGGGGGGAAAATCCATTCTCTTAAAACTGATTATCTGGAAAGGCTATCACTCTATCTTTCTGGGCCTCAGTTTCCCCAACTGGATGATACAGTGATTGAGCAGTGAAGTTGGGGAAGTGCCTTTTAAGTCAGACGTCCTGCTGCTGTGAAGGAAAATGTTTGAATTCTCATAGCTTCGAAAATGTGAATTGCTGTTGTCAACCCAAACAGCAGCCAACTTTTAGACACAGCCATTCGAGCAAGCTGTTGTTTGGTCATGGGAAAAGCAGTTGCCTGCGTCCTCTTAAATTCCCCTCACCATCCCATTTTGGCCCCTTCTTGGATAAGAAATACTCAGGGCTGGTTACTGTGAGCCGCTACACCTCCCTTCCTCTCTCTTGAGATGTGTAACAAGCACATCCCTTGTCTGGTGACCCACAGCCACCTTGTTCATGGGGACACCAGTGACTACCATGGGGTGAGTGCTAGGAAGTAGGACTCTGATCAAGGGTAGTTAATCCCCTGCCCTTGCTTAGGAAGTCTTTGAAAATGCTCCCACCGGGCATGGTGGCGCATGCCTGTAAGCAGCAGCCTAGGAAGCTGTGGCTGGGGCCAGGGATCATGGTTCGAGTCCCGCCGGGGGCACCTAGCAAGACCTAGTCCCCAAAAAATATAGCTGGGTGGGGTGGCTCCCGCCTGTCATCCCAGCTACCTGGGAAACTGAGACTGGGAATGGCTTGAGTCTGTGGTACCCTGGGCAACAAGAGCCTGCGGTTCCACAGGCAAAAACAGCCACTACTGTGTCAGCCAAGGGGTCCTTTGCCTGCTCTGATGGCTCCGCTTAAAATCACCCAGTGACTTCGGTCCGGATAAGACAAGCTCCTTGAGGAGCTGCTCCTCGGCCTTCTCAACTATTCGAATGCTTCATGAGCCTTGGGCCTTTCCAAAATGCTGTCTTCCTTCCTGGCAGTTCTCCTTTCCGTTTCCGTGTTTTTCGTTTTTCACCCCCTGTTGGTCTAACCAATTTGTTGTCACACTTCAGATCTCAGCTCAGTCAGCTGTGGCCTAAGGAAGCCGCTGCTGGTGCCGGGACTAGATCCCTCACACTCCTATCTCTTGGGTCTTTGGAGTTTTTGCCGCAAGCTCTTGTGTAGAGGTTTTCTCATTACATGAATTCTCGCTCTCCAAATGCTTAGTATCCCAACACAGGTACCAAGTAGTTTTCCAAATGTCTAGTTTCAGAGAGAGGGATGCCCTTCATTCATCAATACTCCTTAGCCAAAATTCAGGGACCCAGTAGATTCAATAGCACCATCCCCCTCGTTATCCAAAATCACCGTCCAGATCTTTGAATGCACCGGGTTTGGATAGTGAGGGGTACCTGCACGTCTTGATGTATTTCCCATCTGCTGTGCTCTTCAGTCTGGAAGCTTCCTCGGAGCCAGCATCTGTTTTTCCCATCCATGTATTTACCCCACACTTTGTACAACACCTGGCACTCATTGAATTTAAAACGGTTTGAAGGAGGGAAAGACTTATCAGTACAGTCATCCCCCTTTTCCACCCTCGCCATTCCCTATTGCATTCAAAAAAGCACTTCGTCCTCTGCACAAATCTGACTCTTTCCTACACAGTAAATGGCTTGTTCCTAACAAGCAACTCACTTGATTAAACTAAAGCTAACCAAGGAAATCCTGTAGACAGGGACTATCTTCGTTCTGAGTTTCTTGTCTCCACACTTGCAAAAAAACCATAAATGCATAGAAATCAGCTTGCTTTGCTTATACTCCAGAGGACAGACTTCTAGCCTTCTTGCTGATGTCAGTGTTGCTCTGAGAATGGCTGGTCAACAGGCAGTTCATCAGAAAGAATGACTCACATTGTGAAGTACTTGTCTTATGTGGGATGAAGCATGTAGCAGCCATCATCCATCATTTATCAAGACTTGAGTTGGCCAGGTTTATATAGTTCTCCTGATCAAATGTTGTAAAACACAGCAGTAAACTGACTGCGTAAGAGTAGCCTTAAAGCCAGGCACGGTGGTGTGTGCCTTTAAGCGCAACCCTAGAGCTGGGAGTCGCTTGAGTCCGCGGGTTTGAGACCCGAGACCCATTCAGGGAAACACAGTGAAACCTAGTCTCAAAAAATAGCTGGGTGTGGTGGCGCGCGCCTGCAATCCCAGCTATCTGGGAAGCTGAGGCTGGGGATCACTTGAGTCCATGGTACCCCAGGCAACATAGCAAGACCTGGTCTCAAAAAAAAGTGATTTTTGTAATTAATAAATGACACTCTTGACTGAGCTTTACAATAATAAAAGCCCTGCCTGTGTGATTATGGGAAGATGAATGACTGACTGTCCCACATGGGGTCTGGTAAGGGAGAACGAGTTCTGCTCTTCATCAGCTGGGTTTTGCCAAGGGGTCGTTCGTTGATTGTTAAACTTGGATGAACCAGAATGCATGAGTAAGTAGGTTTTTCTTGCACTTAATTGTCAGGAAAGAGATTCCTCCATCGTAACAAGAACAGAACAAGCCCTGGTATGTATTGCCCATGTGCTTCGGGGTAACTGCAGAAATTCTCAGGGACCCCACGGCAGGCATTCGTCTACACTGCACCTCTCACCGTCCTTGCAGGATGATACTGGGGAGATCAAAATGCTCTTTTGAGCAGGAAAAGGAGCTGTAGGTGTTAGAACAATTTCCTACCACCAGTCATTTAGAGCATGTCACTGGCTAATGCGCAGGAAACTGGAAATGTGACTTCCCCAATGTTCCTTTATTGGAGTTTGGAAGATTTGTCTTTAGAGGCTGAGGCACAAACTCTTGCTGGAGTCGATTTGAAATGAGAGGTGAGTGTTGAAGGATGAGGAGTGTGTGTGTGTGTGTGTGTGTGTGTGAGAGAGAGAGAGAGAGAGAGAGAGAGAAAGAGAGAGAGAGAGAGAGAGTATAGTGTAGTGTAGCCTACAAGGACGTATGAGTCCAGGAGGAGAGTGGAGGGTGTGTGATCTCAATTTATACACCTTTCTACACACTCTTTCTTCTCATGAAGGATTTGAACTGTAGTCCTGCACAGAAGGTGGGAGCCAAAGGCAGGCTTTGTGAACGACTCCACCCCAAAGAGTTGTCACACTATGAGATCTCAGGAGAACCTGGGTGTCTTTGATTGTCAGGAAAGGAAAAAACTGTGATTACAGCTAACTGCCGCAAGTCCCATGATGAGCATTCGAAGAAGTCTCGTTCCATGGTGTTGGGGCCACTCGGAGAGGCAACACCTCATCTTCTTTGGGGAGATATTTTGAAACCCTCTAGAATCTAACCCTCGCAGGGCAGCTATTCTGCTGACATCCTGCCCCTTTCCCACTCGCCAGGTGCTGGTCACTGGAGACCAGAGGTGGTTGGCTGGGAGGGCGATGCTGGTTGGTATTTTACAAAATGTGTTCTAGAACGGATGACTCCAGGGGCTTGTAGGGACACTAAATCAGAACCGGAACTGAGACAGTCCAGGCAGAGACTGGGTGTTCACATTCCCTGTGAGCCCCTGACGGAGGGCAGATGTGTCTGCAGATGGACTGGTGGCCTCTTGGGTGTTTAACTCAGCCACTGGGCAGCCCCTTATCCTCCCTTCATCCCCTTCCACAGTCCTGGGGCGCCCTCATCCCTCAGTCCGCATTTGATGCTGGGCTTACCAGAGCCATTCTGATGAGTGCTACACATTTCTTAAAAGCAAAGTGAATTATTTTCATGCCCAAAGAAGATGCTCTTAGAAGAGGTTCTGGATCAAAGACACAGTGGGTCTCCGAGGCTGGCGGCTCCAGGGTGAGCCGGTCCTGCTTTGATTTAAATCAGAGCCGAACCACAACAGCAACAGCCTCCTCTGGCCGTTGCCACATCCTTTGCTTTTTTTTTTTCTTTAACCTAAATATTAAGAGCCACTAATTCGTCTTTAGAAAAGTGGAAATGTTGAGAGCTCGACCTAGAAGAGCTTCCATGGCCCAGATGATTTCAGTATACAAAGGGAGGGTTTCTCTGACCGGGGGCAGAGAGCTTCTCAACAGCAGGACTTGGCTGATTCATGCACAGCAAAGATGGCTACATTGAGCAGTTATTATGGAAGGAAGTGGAGCGACAAGTTGCAGGTGACATTTCAGGAGGAACCAAGTCCGGATGGGCAGACTCCTGAAAGGCACAGAGGCTCATGGGAATGCTTTGGGCTACGCATCTGATGTTCAGCACCAACCAGCCTCTTTAGGAGCCCCTGGGTGCTGTTGATAGAGACATGAAGACTGAATCTTCCGTCCACGCTATGACGTTTGAATGCTGCTGGCTCTTATTTCATGCATCAGGGGGTTAAATTAAAAGTAGGTGTTCGTGAAAAACAGGTGCTCACAGGAGGGACAGAGAGAAGATGGTTTCGCTGGAGGTCACTCCCTGGCGTTTTGCATCCACTGTCTCAAACAAGACAGTGCTCCACTAAGAACAGGAAGATGCCTGATGGTGTCCCACTGACCGTAGCTTGTCGCTTCAGGCTTGATTTCGCCTAGTCCTGTAGCGGGAAAGGAGATGTCATCTGCTCACCATTTTACTTTTGCTTCTTGTCCAATGGGAGTCACTGAAGTCACATCCTCGCTGCACTTAGCACCACAGTCACCGCGTGTCATTGGATTTAATGCGGACTAAACTGTGAGTGGAACACAGGGGTGTGAAGAGAGCAGAGTTCCAGAAGGAACGATCTGGCCTTCACGATGCCTGGCGGGGCTCAGATCCCCCGCAGATGTCCACCGGACACGAGAGGGGGTGGTATTTTGAGACTGCAGAGAGCCCTTCCAGAGAGAATGTCTGATCCTACCAGATTTATGGATAGTGATACTGCCTAAGAGCTCCACGGAAGACTTGCCAAGAAGAGCACCGAAGAAAAGCGGTGAGAGCTACGCCGACCTCAGGTGACCAGCAACCTGGATGTATCCGGTCCCTTCCTAAGCTGTGTCTTTGCGATTCTCAAAAAAATCCAAGAGACCACCATGCTGGTATCTCGGGGCTGTTTTTGCAACACCATGGCTCGTGAGACCGGAAGATGAATGTCAGTCTGGTCCAGCTAACAGTGACATTGCCAGGGACGAACGAACAGGTTTGGGCAGGTGCTAGATTACAGGAAAAGAAACACGATTATGAAATTAGTAGCCATTTGTAAATCATCAGCCTTCAAAGAGGCGACCCAGGATAGAGCTGAAAGCCCATCCTGTGCTTCCACGCAATGTCCAGATCAGCTCGCGTCTATCACTTTCTATCTCTGGCTGCTATTTTAAGCGGCCGTGCGTAGTGGCTTAGATGGACTGGGTTCAGGAAGAGGGAGATACAGCCTTCCGAGAAGTGGCCAAGTGACATCAGCATCCAGAAAGGGTGGAAGAAATGATGCTTTTTATGTGAAGTCCTGTCAGCGGTGACAGTCACCAGTTTCTCTCCCCCTCAGGCCCCTGATGGGTCTTTCTGCAAAGGAGAGCTGGACACCGAGGGTCAGGGCCCCCAGGGGCCAGCATGCAAAGTGTGGCTGCGGGAGAAAGACCGATGATTCCAACAATGGCCGTGAATGAAACCGGCCTGTGGAGACGCTGCAGCACCTCAGTGAGTCTCGGGGTGCAGAAGCAGTGCTCACTGGTGGCCGTTGGGGGCAGTGGATCCTAGGGCTGGAACAAGCTCTGTTCCCTGGGGGAGACGAGAGGGCATGTTGGTGTGTTAGAGTTTAAATTCCTTTAGCCATACAGAGGACACAAGACCGTAAGTGATGTGAAAACCAGGGGGTGTCCGCATTCCTCAGATGAGAGTGACAGACGACCTGGTGGCTGTCGGGGACGAGGTACCCTTGATGCAGCATGGTGTAAATGTCCCTGGTTTTGTACAGTGGTAGGTATATAAAACTCTGAAAAATCAGCAGAAAGGGTCCGGCCCCCCGAGGTACATGCCGCTGTGTCGCTGGTTGGACCCCAGCTCGAGCTAGCCATAAAGGCTTCTGTGCTTTTACATCACTTGCGGTCTTGTGACCTCTGCGGGGCTAAGAAGATTCTGAACTCTTAACACATGCAGGTGTTGGAGGCGGCCCAGGCGGGGCCGGGATGGTAAGCATGGGGTCACCTTTCTGTCCTGAAATGCCTGCCAGGCAACAGGCCCGGGGGGTGTGTGTGTGTGCCCCAGATCGCCAACTTGGGACAGGGACCCTGTCGCTGCCTGCACACGCTCCGTGGGACGCCTTCCTCCCTGAGCTCGCACCAGCCTCCCTGACACCAGCGTCTGCCCAGCGTGCAGGGGGGTGTTGGAGAGAGCTGGGCAGACGTGATGCTGGTGCGGGTGGGGGCCTGAGGGCGGGCAACAGCCGAGTGAATCCGGCTCGTTGCCCGTGGCCCTCGATGGGAAAAAAGAGCCATTCCAGGTTTTTCATCGGAGAAGCTGAGACATGAGTTTTTCTTTTATGAAACCTGCTTTATCTGGCTTTTTGTCCCCCCTTCTGATGTTTCCACTGGGTGGTGCTGCAGGAATTCCTACCTTTTGCCTCGCACCGACCCTTCCCAGAAGGACGCCCCTCGAGCATAATAGCAGGAAGTCCTGATTTAGAATGATTTTACAGTTTCGACACAATAGGAGGGCTTGGAGGATGCGCTGGCAGGAAACGGCTCAGTTTCTGCATGTGGAAAAACCACCCTCATTTCGTACCAATGCAAATGCGTCCTTGGGACACCAGGTACATCCTTTTGGCTTCTCCCTTCCTGTGCGTGGAGAAGCGTCGAGTATGGAGAAGCTTCGAGATGGCGGCTTCGCTCTCGTGGAGGTGGTAGGCGAGGGCGCCTTTAGGTGCGAGTTTCCTCACACTCTCCACAAAGTGTCAAAGCAAACAGACATTTTCTGATGTCAGGACAACCGCAGCCTTTTCAACGCATCTCTGCTGTATTTGAAGCCCAGCTCATCCTCCCATGCCATGCGAAAGCTCGTTTGCACAATCGCTGATCAAAAGGGTAGCTTAAGACTCTCTGCTTTCAAAATACTTTCTGTTGTCAAGAGTCTTTTCCTTGGGCAGAACTCCTCCTGGGGGGGGGGCGGTGTGGGGGGAGGCCGACCCTCTTCCAGTTTTAAAGATAAAGAGGCTCAAACCGACAGGACAGTGTCACCCTGGCTGGGGCCACAGTGGGAGGTGATGTGTGTTGACTGCCAGCTCCCCCCCTTGCACACATGCTCGAGTTTTATTGAGACGAACAGTCCATGCTTGACCCACTGGTCTTCCCCTTTTCTGGAGCTCTGTCCTTTTTTCCTGGGTGCGGACTCGAACTCCTGGACAGCACAGCCCAGGCTGCTCGGGGCTCCAGAGTGGCTGAGCATGTCAGGCCGAGCACGTCAGGAACTTGTAGGGTGAATATGTGGGTGGCTTCTCCAGGCTCCTTTCCGATGTCTGTATGTGGTGCTGGTTCTGTGCCGTGTGGTTCTGCTATCTGAGTTTGGGAGCCCAACTCCCAGCCGCTGGAAGTGGACATGTTCCCTGCTGGGGACAGACTTCCCAGGTGGCGGGTCCAGTTCCTCTCCTCTCTCGAGCCATGGGGCCACAGCCACATCTCTGTGGCTTTCTTCCCCCGTTGACTAGTAAAGGAGGGAGCCTCATTCGTACTGCACAAAGCTGTGGACCAGGGGTTTGACTAATGTATGAAAATTGGTCAGGCATGGTGGCGCCGCGTGCCTTTAATCCCAGCCTAGGAAGGGAGGCCGAGACTAGGAATCACTTGATTCCGCGGGTTCGAGACCTACCTGGGGCAACGTAGTGAGACCTAGACTCAAAAAATAGCTGGGTGTGGTGGTGCGCGCCTGTAATCCCAGCTACCTGGGAGGCTGGGGTTGGGAATCGCTTGAGTCCATGGTACCCCGGGCAACTTGAGCCTGCAGTTCCCCGGGCAACATAGCGAGACCCAGTCTCAAAAAAAAAAAGGTTGTATGAAAATTCTAAAACAAATTTTTTTTAATAGTATGAAAAGAGGGCGTTCGTGCCATTGACATGGCTCTGGGGGTCAGTGGGCAGGGTTCTAGGTGTATCTTACCGATGCCAGACAGCCCGTTGCAGCTGCCAGGACCGTCCATGAATCCCACCTTGCTCGCTTAGAAATGGAAACGGAAGCGGCTTCCCGGGAGGTATCTGATTCTAAAAGACAGATGTTGAGTGCCTTTGGGTCCTGGGTGCCATGTCTCACCAGGGGCGAGGATGCATCTCGCTGTGGGCTTCCCAGCCTGCACCTCTACACGCGTGGTCTCGTGTCAGCTCTGGTCACGTGAAGTGTGTGCCTGCTGCGGCCTCTCTTGGGCGAGGTCACTTCTGTCTCCCCTCCAGCTGCCATCCTCTCGTCCCACCGCCCTGTGCAGTCGGCTGAGTGGAGGCCGGATCTCTCCCTGCAGGAGGAGCTCGTGCCAGAAGGTAGGGCTTCTCCCGTCCAGTCTTGGCCATCAGGAGTTGGCCTGGGCTGTAGAGACAGCCTGGACCTGGAGCAGAGCTAAGCCAATGCCTGGGTCTTTTTAAAAGTCCAAGTGGTTTGCAAGGGAGGGTGCCGGGGGTGGGCTCAAAGGTTCTGGATGAAAGCAGATGCCACCTGGAAGAAGTGACCAGAGCCGCAGACGCAGACAAGGAGTCCCGAGTCTCCTTCCTGCTTATTCCTGGTGAAAGTGTCCCATCAGCCTCTGCGCCAGTGGACACTTGTCTTTAGCAGCAGTGGTGTGTGTAGAAGAGTCGAAGTCTTGCGGGGTGTAGTGTGGTGTTGAGAACCTGGCCTGGGAGCCAGGAGCCCCTGGAGATGCGGCCCTAGGCGGCCTCCCTCCTCCTGTGGACACAAGTGCCTTCTTTCACCTTTTTAATAAAGGCTCGGCTTCCTCTCGAGTTTCCTTCAGCCGCACATCAGAAGCGCTGGGTGTAGTGCCTAAGCTGCTGAAGAACCATCAAATGTTAGCATTAAAGAAAAAGCCCGATTCCACTAAGTCTTGGTTTCGGTAGGGAAGGCCCTGGTTTCGGTAGGGAGCATCTGGCTGAGATTTCCTTTAGGATATGGCTCTTGGGGGGCCTTGCCAGTTACCTGCAGGGTTTTACAACCTTGAGTGAAATGATGCTTATTTTAGATGAATCTCTCTTTTTTCCCTAGACAATTTTTGGTTCTCAAAAAGGGTTCATGGACCAGGCAGGAATTGTGTGTCTGTGTGTGTGTGTGTCTGTGTGTGTGTATGTGTGGGATATGACTTGTGTGTGTGTATGTGTAGGATATGCCGTGTGTGTGTGTCTGTGTCTGTGTCTGCGTATGTGTAGGATATGCCTCGTGTGTGTCTGTGTGTGTGTATGTGTAGGATATGCCTTGTGTATGTGTGTGTGTCTGTGTGTGTATGTGTAGGATATACCTTGTGTGTGTTGTATGTATGTGTAGGATATGCCTTGTGTGTGTATGTGTCTCTGTGTGTGTATGTGTAGGATATGCCTCGTGTGTGTGTATGTATGTGTAGGATATGCCTCGTGTGTGTCTGTGTGTCTGTGTGTGTGTCTGTGTGTGTGTCTGTGTGTGTATGTGTAGGATATGCCTTGTGTGTGTCTGTGTGTGTGTATATGTGTAGGATATGCCTTGTGTGTGTGTGTCTGTGTCTGTGTAGGATATGCCTTGTGTGTGTGTGTCTGTGTGTGTGTATGTGTAGGATATGCCTTGTGTGTGTGTATGTGTGTGTATGTGTGTGTGTAGGATATGCCTTGTGTGTGTGTCTGTGTCTGTGTATGTGTAGGATATGCCTTGTGTGTGTGTGTCTGTGTGTGTATGTGTAGGATATGCCTTGTGTGTGTGTGTCTGTGTGTGTATGTGTAGGATATGCCTTGTGTGTGTGTGTCTGTGTCTGTGTGTGTATGTGTAGGATATGCCTTGTGTGTGTGT
>PVHY01031251.1:0-12799 GCA_004024945.1 Uropsilus gracilis
TAATGCAGATTATTTTCTATATTTTTCAACCAAGATAGAATTGATAAGGACATATGGAAGATATATTTCACAAATGAAGAATGAATAAACCTGTTATTTTTTCTCATATTCTATTGTATGTGCTATAGATAGTAAAATGATGCTATCAAAACAAGGGGGGGAAACAGGTGCATGTGCAAACACTAGCTTTTTTTTAGTCATCTGATTCTGAAATTTGCAGAAATATTAATTGAAAATGATAGTCAAACTACTGAAATGTATTTGTTGAAATGACTGAGAAGCAAAATTTAAACAAAGTTAAACAAATTCTGACAAGGGGATGTATTCCTTAGTGTATTGCCACCAATTATTTAATATTTATTGCCATTTTATTGGATTCAGTGTGTCCTCTGTTCTCATCATACATCACTATTATCACTATTATCTTGAATGATCTCTAAAAGATTGTTAGAATGTAGATCATGTAACTATTCTTTAGTTGATAAGAAATAAGATGTGTTTTCCTTTCAGTTCTTATAAAAAGAAGTTATTATAAAACTTCCATAAAAAATATGTTAGGAAAAAAATAGCCCTGATCATGATTAAAATGTGGGTTGGAGTAAAAATAAATTATTGTTACATGAACTTCTAAAAACACACAAAGTGTCCAGTGTAATTAGTCTATTCCTTATTGAAATTATCTTCAGCAGTGTTTTTATTTCTTTAACAGACATATCATGAAATAAATTGCCAGATTTACTTTTTGTCAGATATACCCTGTAGAATTATTATAATTCAGAGCATGTTTCTCTGGGAATGATACAGGAAATAGCAATAAGCAATATCTACAATATTTCTAATTCTGTTACTGGACATGGCTGACATTTGGTTTTAGATTTCTCAATTATGATTCTCTACTAGTGGAAGAATTTTCTCAACTCAGCACTAGACATACTCAAATAAAGTGTAGTTTCAAAAAAGCCCTTGAAAATATGAATCATAATACTTGATTTTTCCAAGATTTTTTGCTGCCATTATCTAGCTGTTAGAAGATGGCAAAATTCTCTAATTCTCTCTGTCTTTGTCTGCAAAATTGTTGCAATAATACCTCAATTTCAGTATCAAAATTGACATAGTGCACGGAAGACATAGCTATAAGTTATCAGAGGAAAATTTTTAAAGCTGTACAAATAGTACATTGGGAAAATTATATTTGATTTTTTCAGGCAAATTTGATTAAAATATGAAAATGGGATAAAACCAAAAGGATTCAAAGTTTTGATATATCAAAAATTATAATTGAAAAGGCATCCATTTTGAGATAAATAGTTAATAAATTGTTTTCATTATCTGCTTCTTGACTTTAACCTTAACAATCTCCTAGTCCCATTACAGATTCATCAATAATAAAGACTAAAAATTATTATCTGATGGTCACTGATTTTTTTTAATAAAATAGTAGCAGGGGAATGTATACACACCTCAGTGGGGACAAAAACAATGGTAAAAGTTCTATATGAATGTATTATGACAATTGAAGGGACCATGTGTTGAAATCCACAGATGAATTTCAAAGAGTGATAAGATTGGCAGCTTTGGATATTAAATTGATAGTGAATTATGTCATTATTTTTAATTAAAATTTGTGTATTTTAGCATGAGATAATATGGTGTATCTTAGTGAGCACTTGAATGAGAAATTAGAAAATATGAATTCTGGAATTGGTTTGCTTTTATTAGCTGTTAAATTTATATATTTTTGTCTCTTCGTATATTAAAAAATATATATGAAATAATGATGTGTTAAAATATATCCAAAGATGCCTTCCTCAGGTTAAGAATATTCTCCAATTTGCTGGTACTATAAACCTGAATTAAAACATTTGTATAACCCATTAATTTTATATATTCAGTTTTTTGAAGTTTATAGATACTTTGCCTCAATGCATAATGCATTATAACTTTGAATCTCTAATCACTATAAAAATTTTTGATACTATGCTATGATTACACACCTATATAGGTATCATTTTCAGCAGTGATTTAGGGTGTAGGAGAACAATTTTTATAGCAAGCATTGAAAAGATTTTTGTATTAAAGAACCTTTTTTCTCAGTGTTACTTGTTTAAGAAATATCTTCTGTATGTTACGTAGCGATGACTAAGAAGTTTCCAGCATTCTTCTCCACCATCAACTAATGTTAAGCTAGTTCATTGGTGTTAATTCGACTTGAGAAGGTCCATCTTTAAGTCTGTGTTCCAAATCAGTGGTATCTCTTAGCAATATTATTGCATGGGGACATAAGGTTGTAGATACAACTCCAAGAGAAATTCTAGAAAAGGATATATAATGAAAAACAAACGTCTGAAGTCAGCACTGTTATCCTCATAGGTCAAGTCTCTGATATCTCACATTATATGTTACTAACTTATGCAGATATCTGCCATCCTGATATAATTAACACATCTTCTACCAAAAACAAGGTATATTGCCTTAATCCTTTTAGTCAAACAAGATAGAACTTTAAGGAAGGCAATGGGAATTGTCATCTTTACCTTGGAATGCATGTTGTTTCCATTGACTATTTTTAATTTAAAACACTCTTGGGAGGTCTTTTGCAAGTGAGACAACACACATTCTTAGGTTGTGGTCACTTTTTTGTGACAGAAAAAAGGATGCTGCTTCACTGTAAAGTACTTTTATTCTCTTCATCCTGATTTGAAGTACAATTTTTGTTACTGCATGGTTCAAACACATTAAGAGCAATTATTAGCTTAGAGTAAATGGTTCACCAGAGTATACTCTATGAAAGAACACTGTAAATTCAGTAACTAAGACTCAAGACATAACCTGGGAAAGAAAGAGCTCAGAAGTTAGAGGACAAAGTTGCTTGAAACAGCTCTGGGTTTGAAAACAATGGAGGGAACATATATTATTGAATGACTGATAGATTTTAAAGAAGGAGGTAAACATAGGTTAGAGTGACTACTTCTGAAAGAAGAATTTCTATAAGACTGCTCTTTTAAAGGGACTACAAATAAAAAAATGCCTTTCATATATATGTTGCTTGGGCTATCACTGAAGCAAATATGATTTATATAAAAACATTCCATACCATGCCTTGAATCGATAGGCTATAACCCTGATATTTGACATTTGCCTGGTGTGGGCATGGCACCATTCAGATTGTGCCGGATTGGTTAATAAATCAGATATGATACGAAGGCATTGGTAAAAAATACATACTGTTTCATTGCCTGTCCTTCCTTTTCCTCTTTCTTTTTTTTTTTCAAACAAAAATTCCTGCTCTTCGGTCTCTAAAAATTCCTGTCTTTATATTTCTGATGCTGAAAAGTAATGCTTTGCAATAATGCCATGAAATGAACATTTGACTCAGGGAAATCTGCAAATCAACTATTCACATTAGTTACTGTTACAAGAATTCACTCCAGGGGTGCCATTTCTAGGCCAAACCAACATAACTATTACTTAGTAGCAAAACACAAGAGAAATAAGTGCTGAGTCTGAAAAACAAGAGCACATTTTGTGAATTCTGGAGAGGAAGGCTCCACAGAAGCAAGAATCTGAAAATAGTTTTTCTCTGTAGGAGAGTCACTCATTGCAAGGTACTGCACATCCCAGACACGTACAAGCTGATAGAATATGGTGTGAAAATCAGCAGTTATGTTAGGGCCCTAAATGCTGCTTCTGCAACCCAAACTGCTATATTCTCCCTTCGTCCCTGATTTGAAGCAGTAGGTCTTCTTGGAGCATTAGTTTTTTCTTTTCATTTTTCTCTTTTAAAATTTCATTTTGTTTCCAGTAAATTCTGTGGGGATGATAACTGACAGAAAGCAAAAAGACACAGTGAGAAAAGAAGCTGTGTGCTAGTTTAATTGTGTGCCTCAAAGTCATACTCCAATATTATCATCAGTTCAGTCACAGTCCATCTTGAATTTCAGATGAAATCTAAGAAGATAAACAATTTAAAATAAGTTCTATGTGCTGCTTGTGGAGAGCAGACAGATCATTGCATCTATCAAATCCCTGCTTACATCAATAGAGACTGGCATGATCTTAAACTAGCAAAAACTGCTCCTGCTTTGTTGCTATTAGTATTCTCAGCTGCTTCACAGACCGTGGCCGGCAGCAGGAGATCACTTAGACGTCCATCACCCATAGTGGTTCTTACAGAATATAATCCCCAACTCACTTTAGCACAAAGAAGTGTCTTTCATTTTGAAGTGTAGAAAGTGGTAAAGAGAACACAATGCAGTTATTGACAGTGCAGCTGATAAACTCTTGATAATTTGGTAGAGGACTCAGAGTGTTATCATTGTTCAATTAGACTTCTTTAAAAGTTATGGATGTTTTGACTGCTTTAGCTTCTTGGGTTCAGACAGATTGTTACTGAGCAGGGTATCAAATCATGGCAATAGGATAGAACTAAAATTTCAAAATATGTGGGTGCAAATGGATTAGAATGCAAAATCCATGTGGTGTAAATATGATTACTCTCAACTGTTTGTAAAAAAAATGTGGGTTTCCTTCAATATGTAGTACAAGACTAACCTTACTGTCCATGTTTTTAATGTGTATATAAAATACATGTCTTTGTGGAAATACAAAAATACATTAAGATAAAAACTCCCCCCCTAGACTAAGCAATAGAGAAAATTTCAATTGCAGTTCTAAGAATCATGATTTTATTCTTCAATGATTTCTATCATCTACTAAAGATGTCATCATTCATATATTCATGAATTTCTGAAGCCTATCTAATAACAATAAAATTGTACATTTTGTTAATGAAAAGCTTAACTTTCATTTCAATTGTACATTTTGTTAATGAAAAGTATAAATTATATTTACTGTTTCTCTAAAGTGGTAGTAAAAATGACTTAAATTTATATTGTAAAAATACTATCTTTAAAACATTTAAGGGTAAGAATTCATCTGAAGTCAACTATTAATGAATCATACCCTCTAGTGTGATTGCTCTGCAGACTAATTTAATATCCCCCTGTAGCCTTTATCATCCACTAGAGTTAGGAAAGAAAAAATCTATATTAATCTTTCCATATATATGCTAGAGTTAAAACAAATAATTAGAACTACTTTTATATTTCAGTTTTAATTTAAGGTGAAAAACTTTTTCTACCCAAACATCTTTTTCTTCCCTCTTTAAGAAGAGATGCAGAGTTATTTTAAAGATTTTTTTAATGTGCTGGCTTATCACTTTAACGTAAATTGATGACTTTTTATACAACATAAATAATCTTCATTATATATCCATATTCATCATTGATTAAGTAAATGTTATCCCATTGACAAAGTTAAACTACAAGATTATTTTTGAAATATATGATGCTCTGTAGAATGTGACCAGCTGATTATCAAGTCAGAATAAGATATTCCTGGCAAGACCCAAATAAATATACAAAAAATCATTTTGTATTTTCATGAGTAGTAAGTTAAATAATCTATCTTCACAAGAAAATAGAGCCAATGGAATTAACTTTGGTTTTCCACACATTTGCAGATGAGTAAGAAGTCATCTCAAAGTGCTTACTTTAAAGAAATCATTGGGGACATTTTAGTACTTGGTCATGAGTAATAATTTTCTCTTTTAGAAACCTTTGAAATTGTTGTACTGATATTAGGGAAATAGTTTTTATACCATAAAACTTGGAGGAAGACCTCAAGTGCATATAGAAAACAAAAGCAGATTTCAAGGAGCTCATTATTTGTGGTAAGATTGATGTAAGGAGAGTTATTATGATACACTTAAAGTTATTTATTCTGAATTACAGTCCTACAGAAGAAAGGTAATACTAATCTTTTCTCCAAGAATATTAGCGTTCTTGGAATACTCTTTAAATTATCTACAAAAGGAATATTTCTTAGTCACTGAAATCTCTAACCATGTGTTTACCACATAGAACAAACCCTCATTCTTTAAATCATGTATTTAAAATTGTTATAATTGAAAGAATTTAACTTTGTAAACGGATGTCAAATATATAAAATTTGATTAAAATAATCTCCAAAATAATTTGATTAAAAATAGTCTCCAAGATTTATGCATGGAGAAGATTGTACATCTTTGATATTCTCATCATAACAGCAACATAATAATAGCAATATGAGGAATTGAGGAACAATATAAGGAACAGGGAAAGTACAGTAATTGAATATATGTCTCAGAATGAAAGGGGGGATCTGCCTGGGTCAGAAAAGAATATTAGAGTGATGGAACAAGGAAGCAGTGACAGAGGTATCAGAAAAACATGAATGAGTGTAACTGAGTACAAGTGTGATGGAAGTCAGGTAAATTTTAGAGAAAAAGTCAGAAAGCTAAGACTTAGGAATATCACTGTTAAAAATAAAATCTAAGCCATCTGTAATGCCGCATTTACCTTAGTGTCATGGAATTTCTTATCTCTGGGCAGAGGGCTGACCTAGCAGTAAAAGCAAATAAAATACTCTTTCTTCTCTCCATTATAATGCTAAAATAGTATCCTGTCAAAGTGTCTAAGTTCTAAAGTGATGGCTACTATATAAATTTTTTAACAGGTAATAAATATTAATCAGTGTGATGCATTTTATACAACTATCATCTGGGCATTTCAAAACATTTAGCTATCAGTTTTTATAAAGCTCCTTCAATTAATATTGGTGCCAAGTATGATCACACTAAATATTTATTGAAAGGCATCAGTGTGAAACATTTCATAGACATTGATTTGATCTAATAAAGTAGACGAGGCAATAAACGTGAAAATAGGTGATTTACTCAGGAGGGACTTATCTGATGTTCACTTCATTTATATTGTCATGGATTTGGTCCCCTCCAAGGACCTCAGGGTGCAAGGGGAGAAACTGACGTGATTAAATAAGTGAATGTTAAAAATAAATTTTAAAGAGGAAATGAATGTCCCTGACAGTTGAGGAGGAGGTTTTAAAAAGTGAAAGGAATTGATGGATTAAGACCTTAGGGAGACATTAAAAAATGATCAAGGTCTTTTGAGAAAACTCTAATAATTCCTAAAGAATTATTGTCAGGGTGTAAAAGGTGGCAGAACGGGGAACATTTTTGTAGAAGTACATAAACTTTTAATTATAAGATTGATAGGTTCCAGGAATTGAAAGTACAACATGATTACTATAGATAGTACATTGTAACATATGGTTAGAAAATGCTATGTGTAGATCTTTAATATTCTCATTATAGCTGCAACATAATAATGACAGTTATGATGTTGAAATACAATTGAACAACCTTATTTTGGTAAGCTTTTTACTATATATGCACATATTTTAAATTATCACATTTTGCACCTGTGCTTATGCAATGTTATATGTCAATTATCTCAGTATATTTGAGAAAATCAAAAGGGAAACAAATATTTCAAATTATTTTATACAGATTAATATATTGGCAGTGTATAGCACAGAGGATGAAGAGTGACCAGGGCTAGAGAGAAGCAATTTTCTTATGACTGATTTTATATATTGTAAATTTTAAATCAATTTTAAAATTTATTCCAGATAAAGTAGGTTTACAAGAAAGATTTATGTATGTATTTATTTAGAAGTAAATTGATTTACAGAACTTCATATGATGCAGGAGAATAAGTTCACACCTCCTTGGGCATGATCATTCTCCAATAGAGCTCTCACAGTCTTTATCATATGCCATTTTAGCACCTTCTACATTTTCTTCCAACCCTCTCTCACTGGTAACATCAATTTTGCAGTCATATTTTCAGACTTTATTGTGGTTAAATTTTACCAACCCCTTTTTCTTCTTTCTCTGTATCCCACATATGAGTTTCAAAGCATTAGTTTAGTCTTTCACCCTCTGATTTACTAAATTTGTACCATCCTCTCCAATTCTTCTGTGTTTTTGCAAATATCAAATGCTCATCTTTTTATGGCTGAGTAGTATTCCATTGACTATACACTGATTCTTCTTAATTCTGTTAGTTCATCACACATTTAGCCTTTTCTATAACTTGACTATTGTAAACAGTCAAGTTATTGAAATGAGGCGAGAGTGCATGTAATACTTTAGAGTTTTTGTATTCTTTGTGTAAATGCCAAAGAATGGAATTGTTGGATAATATGGTAGATCTATTTTTATTATTTAGAGAAAATTTCATAGTTTTCCAAAGGTGCTGAATCAGTCTCCATTCCCACCAACAGTATGTGAAGGTTCTTTTGTCTCCATACACAACCCAGTATTTGTTATTCATGGATTATTTGATATGGGCCATTCACAAGAGAGGGAGATAGTATCTCATTGTGATTTTATTTAAATTTCCCTGATGATAAAAGCTACTGAACTTTTTTTTAATGTTTTTGTAGTTCAATTGTTTGTCATCTAAGTAAACATAAAAAATGAGAATGAAGGTTTAAAAATTAAAATAAAATTATAAGACAGAATAGTTAGATTGTTGTTCATAGACAAAACTATTTCTATTTTTCTTTTACTGTAGATAAAATATTTTTTATACTTTTTCTGTTGGTTTATGACTAAAATCCTTAAGAGGTAAATGGTCAGGGAAAAGAAATATTCAAAAGGGAGTTCTACAAACTTTACCATAAAAAATTAACATTCTGAATACAACAGTGTGCAGAGTTCATAACAATTGTGTTTCTTTTGAATCCTAGACTTTGGAGCATGTTGGACAAACATATATCTGACTTTCTGTCTGGCATTTACTGCACACTCTGTGCCTCAATCCCTCTTCCTCATCTTAAATAAGTACCATCTTATATAAGTATTGGTGAAATCTATTTTACTATATAAATCTAGTTTCCAGAAAACCAAAGATCCATAAAATGTTAATTACTAAGTCTTGTAGTACTGAAGATCTGGTAGGGATGGATGCATGTCATTCAGACATATTCGGTATAATTATAGACATGTATTTGTGTATGTGTACACATAGTATACTCTATTCACATATGCATGCATTTTTAAAAACTGGTAAAATTATTGTCATGAGTAAAATTAAGGTAAATGTATTTTACTCTTTTTTGTGTAAGATTTCTGCACATATACAGTTCTTATGTATCCTTATAAAATAAAATCTTCAGTCAAGACTATTTGCTATACACTATGTAGTGTATAGCTACATAGTGTATAGCAAATAGTAATTTTAAAAACTCTCCTCTATTCAGTATTGTTGCTTCCATGAGTATACTTAAGGAAGAAAATGGCATAATGACACTGGGCATCAATTTAAGGCACTGTAATTGAGATTGGGCTAAAATCACAGCAATTTTTGAATCAGTACTTTTAAAAAATCAGTAGGTTTTCCTTGTGGAAGCAATCTATATATTCTATTTCTCAAGTATTCCTTTTTTTTTTTCCCTTTGGACTCACACAAGAAGGCATGGCAATTATTTCTCAAGTTTTTATTCTTTTTCTTTAGTGTAAAATATAGTCACTTGATGGGCTTCATCAACATTTTTCTCTTTCTTTTCATTTTTTATAAAGAAACATTAGCAGAAAAGAGGAGACTATTTTGGAATTGATGAGCTGGCTAGTAATTTTGCTTCATACGAGGCATTCTTGACAAGATGTGTACTATTTTTTTTTAACTGACTTTTGCATCAACCCATAAGATTTAAGTTTGGAAGAAGAAAAATAGATTGTTAATTGGTCAGAGATTCAAAGGTGTCTTTAATGTACAGCAATCAATGTCTTCACTGGCCTGCCAGGGTTAAAATTATGTAAAAGGTTTCAACCAGGTTATTCTAGCGGTCTTTTTCCCTGTCTAATTCTGTGTGACAGTTGAAAGAAACCTGTTTTGAAGCATAGTTATTTGACATTGATATTTAATTTTATATATCTGTTCTCTGTAAAACTATATTGCTGAATGCTTAAACCACATGCATTGAGGTTTTTTAGATCACCTAAAGATTTTACTTATGTTTCAGTTGTGATACTCAGAGTAGTTGGTAACACAATTTCTTGGTGTGTGAATTAAGTAGAAACAAAGAGAAGAGAGCTTAGTTAAAATTTTAGAAAAACATACTGATATATTAAAGCATATATTTGTTATTTAAAGTTATTGGATTAGCATATTTAAGCTAAACTTATGCGGTAGAAACAACTCTAATGCAAACTTTCAATATTTCATATTAATCATCATTCTTTTAAAAATATTACCTTCTTTTGCTCCTTAAATGAAAATATTTTGTGTGGTAAGCGATATAAACTATAAAGAAATTTTTTGAAAATCAGTTAGAATTAATTTTTCTGACATTTAATGCCTTTCAAAGTAATAATGTTTTTGAGTGCATGGTGTTTTTAATATGTAAAATAAGTTAAAGACTATTAACCCATTCATTTTGATCATATATGGAATCTTTGCAATCAAGAACATTAGGTGACTTCTCTTGAAAAAAGAAAAATAAAAACTGCTATGTGTTATCTGTTATTAGGGTTTAGGTAGGTGATGGGATGTTACTAGTAAGACAATAAAATGTAAAAACAGCTTGTACATAGAGGACATGAAAATCCCTAGATACTTCCATTTTCAAGCTAGTTAATTTTGAGATGAATTATTCTAGCTGCAATATTTTTAAAAAGCTTAAAAATATTCTTAAGCAATAAAAAAGAATCATTTATGCTATGCTTTTTCCATTTAATTTTAATACTAGCCCCCTCCCTTATATCATGAATAATCTCTTGCTTCACTCTACCTATATTACAGACAATGAAAAGTCAATCGGATGACAGCAGTAGGATATCATTATAGATGAGTAGCCTAAAAGAGAATTTCATTAAATACATAACATAGATGAGTTTTGGTACTTTCAATAATAGAATTCATACTTGGTACACTGGGTTTGCAGCAATTGAGATCACATTTAAATTGCCATGCTAGATTATTTCCCTAATTACCAACACATTTGCTGATAGATTAATATGCCTTTCATTATTCATTGATTAATCCCGGGATATTTGATAGGTTTATAAACATTTGCTATGCTTCATGTTATATCTTTTGGAATTCATGAATCACACTGAATCACACTGATGTTAGATTTGCACTGAGATGGTCATCTGATTGTTTGATATAATTGAGTTATTAACACACTCATACTTAAAACATATTGACATATTTTCCAATAAATGAACATCAGATATGATCTTAGATGTAAGGTGAAAATTAGAAAATTTCTATAGTCATGGATACTCGGTGTTCTTAGATGTTTATCATTTTACTTAAACTTCTGTGGTAGATGTTATCTATCCAAATCAAGAAGCACATGAGTAAAATTGGAAAAATAATCCCTACGGGAGTTCTTAAACTTCATTAATCACAAGAGAAATTCATATTTCATATACAATTTTAAAACATAGAGAATTCAATTTCTATATACCTTCTAGTTTATTTAAAATATTTTTACACAAATAGCCTGAAGATTGACAAAAATATATCTATATCTTTATATATATCTATATAAAATATATAAATATTTTATATAAAATATATCTATATCTTTATTTCTATCTGTATATAAATATGCATATATTTATATATGCAATTGGGTTTTTTGAGATTTTTCAACTCCTTTTTCAAAAATTTTACTTTCTCTTTTTATTTATTTATTTATTGAATTTTATTTTATGTTGTTATCAACCCCAGGATTCTCCCATCATTTTGAAACCTGTAAACCATTATCTTAATCTTTTGTGCCCATCCCACCCTGATTTCCACCCGTTTGCTCTATATTTCACTTCTATTGACAGTTAAAAATGTTTCTTGTCTGTTTGCTTTCCTTATATTCCTCATATAAGCGAGGCCACCCAATATTTCTCTTTTCTTTTGGTTTATTTCTGCTAGCATGATTCCTTCTAGCTCCATCCATGTTGCCACAAATGATATGTTTATCTTTTTTAATTGATGAATAATATTCCACTGTGTGCATATACCACAGCTTTCTGATCTGTTTATCTACTTTGGAGCGTTTGGGTTGTTTTCAAAATCTGGATATTGTAAATAGTGCTGCAATAAACATCCAAGTACAGGTATCTTTTTGAATTAGTGTTTTTGTAACCATTGGGTAGATTCCCAGAAGTAGGATTGTTGGATCAAATGGTAATTCCATTTTCAGTAGTTCAAGGGTCTGTCACACAGCTTTCTATAGTGGCTGAACCAGTTTGTATTCCCACCAGCAATGTGAAAGTGTTCCTTCCTCCCCACATCCATGCCAGTACTTGTTGCATGCTTTTTGAGATGGGCTAGTCTTACTGGTGTAGTGTGGTTTTGATTTGCATTTCCCTGACTACCACTGATGTTGAGTATTTTTTCTTTTGCCTACTTGTCATTTTTGTTTCCTCTTTAGAGAAGTGTCTTTTTAGATCTTCTCCCCATTTTTTGACTGGAATTTTTGTCTTGTTTTTGTTAAGTTGTGTGAGTTCTTTGTGAATCTTTGTTATCAGACCTTTATCACTTGTGCATAGGGTGAAGATTTTTTCCCATACAGTTGGGTTTCTTTTTGTTTTGGTTATTGTCTCTTTTGCAGTACAAAAGCTTTTTAGTTTGATATAGCCCCAGCTGTTTATGTTTTTCTTCATTTTTTTAAAAGCATCTGTACACATGTCCTGAAAAAGGTTCCTGAAGTGTAAGTCTTGGAGGATTTTGCCCATATTTTCCTCTATGTACTTTATTGACTTATTTCTTACATTCCAAGTCTTTTATTCATTTTGAGTTGATTTTTGTACATGGTGTGAAGGAGTGGTCTAGTTTTATTTTATTTTATTTGCATGCAATGGTTCAGTTTCCCTAATACCATG
>PVHY01031252.1:0-12790 GCA_004024945.1 Uropsilus gracilis
TCCATCCATCCATCCATCCATCCATCCGTTGCTAATATCTGTTCTCTGCTCCACCTTGTGTGAGCATCCAGGGCTTCTGAAAGAACTCACAACGTTGTGGGAAAAGTCTTCATGAGTAAATGCAATTGACTCTTGAACAACATGGGGGTTAGAGGCACTAATCCCATTGTCAAGAATATGCCCATAATTTTTGATTTCTGAAAAAGTCAACAACTAAAGCCTACTATTGACTGGAATTCTTACTGATAGCATAAACAGTTAACACCTATGTAGTGTGTTATGTGTATTATTTTCTATATTCATGTGATAGGTAAGCTCAAGAAAAGAACATGTGATTTAAAAAGTCATAAGGAAAATATATGCTACTGAGCCATATTTATTGTAAATGTAAGTTTATGGTGTCATTATATAAGAAAATCACCTTTAAGTGGACTCAACTCATGCGGTTCAAACTGTGTGGTCAAGGGTCACTGTAGTTGCAAAACAGTCAGATAAGTTCTTTGATTAAGGGTGAACTGAGGGGCTGACACACAGCAGAAAGGGTTGCTGCTGCTCCTGAGAGGTATGCTAAGTCAGTTCTCAGGCTTTCCTTAGCCAAGGATTGGATTCGAGGTTATTCTACTCTCACTCATACAAAAACTGTGTTTCTACATGGACATTAGCATAGTGTGATTGGAAAATAGAAGTGTCTGAAGTTCCCCATGTCCTATGCCTGCATCTATTGACAGCTCCCTAGTCCCCACAAATTGCTCTTTTCTCCAAAGATGGAAGTCCGGTACAAAGAACCAAGGCTCTGTGTACAAAACACCAATTCCCTATGGAAGCAGAGCGGTTCTGTGGTTAGAGCATAGACTTAGAAAGAGACAAATCAATTACTGTGTTACTCAGAGCAGGTAATATGGCATCTTTGGGCCTTGATCATTTTTCATCTGTAAAATGGGGGCAGTGGTATCCACCAAGGGGGGGATTGTGACAAAGCAGGTAATGTCACTTACGGCACCTTCCCAGTGTCCAGTAGTTATCACCAACATGGTAGTTTCCCCCCCTTTGCCCCCCAACAGAGATAAAAAACAAGATCTAGTTCCCCTTTAAAAGTGAAAAAACAAATCAACTAAATTTTCTCTTTTGTCCTGAAAGTTGAATTACTTCTCAGAGAGATTCCAGTTCTGCATCATCTAGACAAGTCATCAACAAGTGAGCCAGAGTTAGGCATGGGCCATGAAGGATCTCAGAGGAGGGAGACACTTCTCCCCCCATGGGTCAGTGATCTGGACAGATTTTTCTGGAAGGGATAGGGAGGGACACACAGAAGCACAAAAGCCTCCTTTTCAGTCTTAGCAGCAGGGTCCCAGGGGTGATGGAAATGAAGCAAGAGGACAGTGCAGACCTGTTTCACCAGTATGCAAATCATGTAATGAGACACAAATGACTTAGCAAGAACCAAGTGTGACTCACCCCACATCTGACTCTGCTGGTTCAGACCAGAGGAGCCAGCTTGGATTTAGCCAGTCCTTTCTAAGGAGGTTTTGTTGGAATTCTATAGAAAGGAGTAGAGAACTCGATTTTTGGAATAAGTTCCATGTGCTAGTGAGTTTCAGCAACATCACTTTGGGTACAGAGGTAGAGAGGCAGACATAACGCCTATCTCAAATCTTTATTTCTACAATCTACAGTTTTATTTAGCAATTCAAAGGAAAAATCTTAGTCTGGGAAAGGGGTCTTATGTTTCTGTTCCTTTTTCATGAAGGGATTGAGCTTTCACAAGTAGTTATCTTTCACAACTAGATACAACATGTTTTATTAATGAATCTTTCACTATGAAAATGCAAACAGACTGCAAGAAGCCTAGTGACTTTTCCAGGGTCACATAGCTGGTGTGTAACAAAAGAGATTCAAATCTAGTTGCTCAGACCTCAGATCAAACACTGTCTGCAGCATCACTCTGATGCTTAGGAATTGGATTCCTGCCCCAGAGGTCCTTGAGCAGATGGGGAAGTAAAAACAGATACTCTGGACTACTGTGAGAGGTCAGAGTGATTTAGGCTTTCTGGTTTTGTCCAACTGTTCACCACCCTTTCCTAACTAATTACCTTTTCCAGAGAACTCTGATTCTGGGAAAGAGTCACTGCTCTTTTGTTCAGGAAAAAGACATGCCCTCCTTTTTTTTTTTTTTTTTTTTTTTTTGAGACTAGGTGCGACTAGATCTCGCTATTTTTGCCCATGGAACCACAGGCTCACATTGTCCGGGGTACCACGAACTCCAGCAATCCCCAGCCTCAGCTTCCCAGGTAGCTGGGATTACAGGCGCGTGCCACCATGCCCAGCTATTTTTTTGGAACTAGGTCTCACTACAGGCCCCAGGTGGAACTCAAACCGCGATCCCTGACCACGGCCACTTCATAGCCTGAAGCTTACAGGCACGCACCACCGTGCCTGGCCGAAGACATGGCCTCCTTGTGGTCCAGAGGTCTGACTCCCCCTGCTGAAGGTGGAGCCCCTTCCCCTGTGGAGAGGGAATGAATGGAGCCTTCTTACCCCATATGGTGTCCCTAAAACTAGGGTTTCCAAGGGAGCTGACATTCCAGAACATTCTTGTTAATTCTGTGGAGGTCGAAACCTCTGATCAGGAGTGTCTCTGGTGAGCTGGGCCATGAACTAGCAACATCCATTCCAGTTAGCAGTGAGATTGATGTGGGATTAGAGGGAGTTATCAGATCCTTTGATCAACCTCAAAGCCTGTTGCCACTAGCTTATTTCTCAAATTAGATGAAGGCACTGGGTGGAAGGTCATTGTGTAATCTCTTTGTTTAGTCATTTACTTGTTTGGTTCCAGTCAACTAGAGTCACCGAAAAAAACTCATTTGCTAAGGCAAAAAGGGGACAACAATTTCTGAAGGTTGCCTGTGGGCTCTGGGCCGGGTCCGATGTTGTCTCATTTGATTCTCGCAATTTGAAAGGGGAGGTTCTGCTCACTTCTCCAGCTGCTTCACAGATGAGACCACTGAGGCTTAGAAGTTCAGTGACCACACGCTTAGTAAATGATTGAGCCAGAGTGGGCGTTAGGGCCTCACCCCAGAATCCACTGCTGCCGTGCTGTCCCCCAAAGCCCCAGCCGAGGCATCAGATCTCGAGACGTTGCACATGAGCTATGTTAGTGACTGATGGAGGCGGAGGAGCAAGCTTCTTCTGTCATGGAATTTTGCGGCCGACTGCTTCCCAAAGGCAGTCTTTTCCCATGGCCCCCCACTCCTTTCTCATTCATAAGCACTCTCTTCCTGCAGCTATTCTGATGACTGGTCTCTTCCTCTCTCCTCAGTTACTTTCATATATTTATTTTTCTCTTTTCTTGAGCTCCAGCCTTAAGTGCCTGAGTCAGTAGCAGGGGAGATTTGTGCCTTGTTGTGGACAGGAACCCACCCTTCCTCTGCCCCGCCCTGATCTCCAAGGCCTGTGACCTAAAGTCTACACATAGTCCAGTGGGGGGAAGACTTGGAGGTTTTTCAATAAATCTTTGCTGAGTATCTGCAGATTTTGCAGTTAGAAGAAAGGAGAATGTCTTAGGTCTATTATGTCTAAATTAAGAAAAAAGGTTAGAGAGTGAAATTGTTTTGTTTATTGAGCAGCCCAAAGTGCAGGCACTTGATCCATGGTATCTCCAGTCTGTGCTAAAGCCTGCGGTGGTGATACTTTCTTTATATGTGAGAAAACTGAAGCTCAGTGAGCTTCTATTTCTGTTACCCACTGTATCCCAATACATTGCCAAGACTGGCTTCAGGAGGAATATACCATAGTAGGCATGCTGCAGGTGGACTGATCCCTGTAATTAGGACTTGCCATTGTCCTGAAGACTTGCATTGAGTTGCGGTTCCACTAACATCCCTCCCCACTTCCAAAAGGAAGGGATCTTTTGATTCATGATCTGATTCATGATTGCATTGTTGGGTCATTTCAGCAGAAATGGAGGAGTAGCCTTTGATATGCTGATTATATTTTATCATACTTGGGGCTTTGTCTAAAATCACTTAGTTTTTGACCATGACTTATAGTCTCATTTCCCAATCATGACTCAAAGACCTAAGCATTCCAAGGGAGTATGGTTTGAAGAAGGCTGACTGATTAAGTAAAGGCCATGTTTATTAACTTGACATCCAGCACCCTTTGTGAACTGCCTCTACTTGCCACCATAACCCTGTTTCTCATCTCTCACTCCTCCTCCACTCCCCACCCCCACGCACCCTCTTCAATATGCTGAACTACTGAACTAAGTCAAATTCTCTGGATATTGATTGCTGGCTTCTAGGCTATCTCTCTGTCTGGAACACACAACCCTCACTAGCATCCCCTTAACTGCTAGCAAATTCCAATTCATCTTTATGATTCAAGTCAAGTATCCCTTCCTATTAGTGATTGACCTTGGACCTTCAACTTCTTTCATAATTTTTATAAAACCCCTAAGAATACTTCATTTGCTTGCGTGTGTCTCACTCCTACCCTCCCATTGTATGCTCAATAGGGCAGGAACTATATAACTTATTTTTGTGTCTTTGGTACCTATCATAGTGCCTGGCTTGTTTGCTTATTTATTTATATCTTCTGACTACAGTTTGACCTGTAGGTTATTTTTAAAATAGTTTTTAGACTTTATTTTAGAATATTTTTCCAACTTTTTTATCCCCCAAATTTTTTAGGATGTTCATGGGAATCTGATTAAATTCATGTCAGTTTATGAGTTTGTAAGTTGAGTATCTTTATAAGTGGACATTCTTATAAATAAAAATTCTAATTATTCAAGCTGTCCTTTATGTCTCTTTCATAATGGCCCTATGCAGTTTTGGGTGAGCTAATTACTATTGACTGAATCATCTTTGCTATTATGATGATTTAGCCTTTTAGATTTTAGTTGTTTAGGTTTGTTTTTTTTTGTTTTTTTTTTTTTTGTTTTTTTTGAGACTAGGTCTCACTATTTTTGCCCCTGGAACCGCAGGCTCTCGTTGCCCAGGGTACCACAGACTCAAGCAATCCCCAGCCTCAGCTTCCCTGGTAACTGGAATTACAGGCGCACACCACCATGCCCAGCTATTTTTTTGGTACTAGGTCTCGCTACAGGCCCCAGGCGGGACTCAAACCATGATCCCTAGTCCTGGCCGCTTCATAGGCTGAAGCTCACAGTCACGAGCCACCGTGCCTGGCTAGTTGTTTCGTTTTTAATATAAAACCCATTGATTTTTATCACTTACTTAGCAGCAACCATATCACCAATACATTATTTCTTTGTTAATCTTAGATTTCTCAAGCATACATTCATATAATTTCAAAATGATTATAAAAGTTGGCTGCTGTTTCCATGCCTGGGATTTTTGAAATAGTTTTTGTAATTGAGATTCAGTGCTTGACAGTGTTCCCACCAGGGCAAGAGCGACTCTGAATTCTTCCACTTCTCTGTCTCCTGTGGGCCAGCAGTTGCTGTGCTTGTTTCTGACCACCTAAAGGAAGGTGTCCATTTGTCTCAGGAAGGGCAGAGTCAGCCTTTGCCACTGTCACAGGCCTATCTTAGCCCTCCAACTGGCCCTCCACTCTCTTCCCCTTTCTCCTGGCCTTTCTGCCTCTCCAAGTCCTTTGCTTTGATTTGTAGTCGGAAGTTCCCCTTGTCCTGTTGCCTCTTCCTCCTCATTTCCCAAGTTCCCACAGGAACCTGGGAAGTAGGTTGTGCCCAGAGGTTAGAACGGAAACTGTAACAAGATAACTCTGAGGGACAATGCCTGGTTGACGTCATTTCAACTTCTTTGCTTCAGCCAGAGGTGTTTTTTTTTTTTTTCTTCCATTTTTCTTCAGGTTACTCTTTACCCCACCCAGTCTAAGGTCTGTTAACCCTGATTTGAAAGCTCTCTGTTATTGTCTGATTGGTTTTTTGTTTTTCCTTATGGTCCAATTTAAAAGTCATAGTTTCATGTGATGACTTAAAAATTTGTCTGATAGCATCATTCCTGTGACTGGCATGATAGAATCCCCTCATTGTCATGTATTTTATATTCATGGTAATCTGGCAATAAAGAGACAGATGGAGTAGGGATTGTGTAGCCCTTACACTGGGAAAACACAAAAAAATGTTAAATGAGTTGTTATCAATCATAAAAAAAGAAACCTTTACCTCCCCTGGTCACTGTTATTTAATTAGTTCCAATTGTAGAAGACATGGTAGGGAACTAACACTTACCAAGTTTCTCCCTTATGCCAAGCAGGGTGCTAAGACCACACTCAAGTATTATTTTCCTTGACTTTCCTCTAACTTAGTTCCCAAAACTTCTTCTTTCTGATTTGTTAGTATAAGAACTAAGGTTCAAGTTTATCTCACTGGCTTGCCCAAGTCAAATGTTCTTTTTCCATCATCCCACCCAAGGTCCAGATGGTTCCATTTAGCAAACATGCAGTGTGTGTCGACCTGGTGTTACATGACATGGCAAGCCACTTAGCCTCTGTTTGTCTTGTCTCCCTCCAGCTGTACCTGCAGGCCCGCTTCACTTGGCGAGGTGCCCGCCTGCTCCGGCCCCTTCTTCAGTTCACCTTGCTCATGATGGCCTTCTACACGGGACTGTCCCGCGTGTCTGACCACAAGCACCATCCCAGTGATGTCCTGGCAGGATTTGCTCAAGGAGCCCTGGTGGCTTGCTGCATAGTAAGTAGGATCTTGTCCTCAGTATGCAGGCAGAGTCCTGAACTGCTTGCTCATTAAATGTTTCCAGCTCAGTGACCAAAGCTAGGGAGCCCTCAGTCCTCTTCTCTGCTTGGAGAACCCCTGCAGTGCAAGAATTCTTCTTGCTTCCTTCTAGTCTGTGAGTTTTACCCCAACAGGGTCTGTAAATCCTCTTCTCCGTAAACAGAGCTTGGACTCACAGAATGTTGCCATTAGAAGAGATTTGTTATTGTCCAACTTGCTCACTGTAAGGATGAGACATTTAGGGTTCAAGAGGGGAAGAAGCTGGAGTGAGGTCACATGTCAACTCTAAACCCCTGACTCATAGACACTCACATGCCCTGCAGAACTTCTCAGCTTCTGGGAAGATTACCCTGCCCACCATGACCTTTGGGTCAGACCCTGAGTGTGGCAGTGATGGAGAAAAGGGGAACTTTCCCTTAGCTCAGGACTTTGTAGTTACAGGGCTCCCAAAAGAATGGCGTTGGCATAAGCCACATCCTGATTTGCCCCAAATTTATCACCCTTGTCATAGATTTCACCCTTCACTCCCAGTGCAGGTGGAAGAAGGCATTCCACCTCTCTGAGCTTCCCTCTCTTCAGTAAGTCTGCCTTTCCCAACTACTGAAAGTTTAAAGGGGCTTAGTCAGCAAGCATAAGTATGGACCTGCTCTGGTTGTGAGCCTTCCTGGGTCCTATTCAGAGCTCATTCCAAACCAACAGGGATCCAGATTATGTACGGCTGGATTTTCAGGCACCACACAGTAGGTTGTATTGTTTTCAGTGTGACCCTTGCCCACTTATGTGGGGAACTACAGCTGGTCCTTTGTCCTTCTTGCTGTGAGTCTCCCTATGATGATCCCCACTCTCCCCTATACAGTGGTGTTTCTCTGGATTGAAAGTGTGGATATTTGTCTCCCTTTACACTGTGACTTCCTTGGGAGCAGGGACCAGAATTGACATGCGTCATTCTCCTGGTGTGCCTCACCAAGACCTCTCAGGGATCCTAGCTCAGGGTGAGTGCATGTTCTTAACTAGTCAAAGCTAGAATGAATGAGTGCCTCTACCTTTCTTGAGAACATTAGCAAGAGATTCCCTTGAAGGCAAACAGATGAAGAAGCCATAGGCGAGTATTAATGACGCAGTTACTGTGGGATTTTGACTGAGACATAGACAGGGTGCCCCCACAGGTAGTGGGCAGCAGGCATAAAGAGGAAGAGTTGGGGTAATAGAGTGAACCTCGAGAAGAAGGTGGCACTGTGCTATTGCCAGCACTGGGCTGGGAATCCTAGCCCAGGGATCTGACTCTTTTGATGGTTCTATTCATTAGTTGTTCTTTAAGTCAAGGCCAGAAGAAGAGAGAGAAATTAGGGAAACAGATCATTAATGAGAACAGCTGTCTCTGACCAGCGTGTTCTCTGATGTCAGGCCTTCAATGTGAAGTGACAGTGGGCCTTGGGGTTTGCACTGTCTGAGGGTAACCCTTTACTGACTGTGCCCTTCTGGACTGTGCTCTTGGCAGGTTTAGGCCTGTGGGGTCACGATTTTGCTTCCTTCCTGGCGCCATTGCCCTAATTGGAATCTCCTGCAACCCAATTAAAAAAATTTAAAGGTGAGGGAGGCTTGCTAGCCTTCTTCTCTTTTATATCCTAGAGCCTGTCCTTACACCAGTAGACAAAGAGTCTGGAAAGACCAGGGTTTATGTTCAACAATGGAAGTAAGGGGTTTAACTTTAATACTATTGCACTGTGGCCACTATAAAACTGGACAGGAATCAGATCCTAGCATTGGTAAAGCACCTATTCCCGCCGGGCACCCTTTTAGATTCTCTACCTGTTGTCTCTTTGTTAGCACCTGAAACTGTTTTACAGATGAAATGTAGAGAGGTGACTTGAGTCATCCTAGGTCAAAGCTGGTGAACAGCTGTTCTGTGAGGCTCCCAGATTCTAGAGTGTTGTCCTTGAATGTGGCAGCAATCTTGGAGGGATGTTCTGAATTGAAGCAAGGCATCAGCGTCACAGATAGCTGCTTCAAGAGCCCAACCCTTTGGGCTGATAGAGTCAGTTGCTGTGAGGTTCAAAGCCTATTTTACAGAAAAGATGGATTAGAAAGCGGCAATAAAAACCTTTCCTTGTCTTTTGCCCACTAATCATCTGGGAGCAGGTAAGAACAGGGACTCTGTCTTATCATTTTTCTCTAAATGCCTGAAACGTTGCCTAGTTCTCAGGAGCTCAGCATTGACTTGAAATTACAGCACTGATTCCTCCACCTCCTTTAAACCATCGGAGAGGTCAGGGCAAGAAGCTGCTCCAGTTAGGACAGAAGCTTGCACATGCTCATCTTGCAGAACAGGTGGCAGTGGATCCTTTGTCATCACCAGGTCTGCCATTCTGAAGATGGGACTCAGGACTGAGGGTGGGCATGAATCTGGCTAAACAAAAGGTCAACTGAGGACATTGGGTGCTCCATAGAAGGAACTGTGGGGAAGACAAAGGGCAGCTGCCTAAGGTTTTACAGCTTTATCAGGTGTCATCCTGGAGTTCTGCAGCCTACATAACTCTTGCAACCCAGGCAGGTGCTTGTCACATCTACTGTACATGTTTTGTGTAGATTTTCCTTTGTGTTAAGCAAATCCCAGGAAAAGCCAGGTTCTTTTCTCACTTTAAATGTGGCTGTGTGGACTGGTCCTTGAAACACAAGCATGATCTGGAATGAGGAGGACCAAAAAAGACAGTACCATGGGTTACAGAGCCCCCCTGCAAAGGGCCAAAAATTGCAGAATCCATTTCCCACTCTTCTGATAATCGCCCAAGATAGCTTTTATAGAATGAACTCCCCATTAACATAAAAGAAATAGTCCTCACTCAGCTGAACTGAGGGCTGTCTGTACACCAGCCACTGTGTTAAACGCTTTGTACCGATCATCTCCAGGCCCTTGAAAATCCTATATTGAACCTCACATCCTTTATTGTCCTCATGGAAGAGATGAGGAGCCTGGAATTGTGAAGGATGACACACATAGAGGGGAGACAGAGGAGCCTGGTGGATCCCTGCAGTCTGCCCCAGCCCATGGTGTTTCATCCTGCAAGCATCTTTTAAGGACCTTATTTCCTATTCCTTCACACCCCTCTCTTTCGAGTACACTTGACTTAAATCTACCCTTACCCTGAGCACCTATCTGACATTATAGTCTCCTCGATAGAGCACACAGCCTGTTTTAGCTCCTCTCGGGGACCCTCTGTCAGTTTCCTATGTAGCTGTTGTAATTACTGAGAACTCATTGATTTAAAACAAAACTAATTTTCTTACCATTCTTGAGTTCAGAATTAAAAAAATGGGTCTCAGCTGGCTTGAAACAAGGGGTTGGCAGGCTTTTTTTCTTGAGTTCAGAATTAAAAAAATGGGTCTCAGCTGGCTTGAAACAAGGGGTTGGCAGGCTTTTTTTCTTCCTGGAGACTTCAGAGAGAATCTGTTTCCTTGATTTCTGCAGCTTCTAGAGCTGCCTGCATTCTTTGGTTTCTTCTTCCATCTTTATAACCAGCAAATCTCCTTTCTTTTGCTGTCTTTAACCTTTATTATGGTCATGTATCTTCTATGACTTTTGACCCTCTCTCTCCCACTCATGGGAACCCTTGTGATTGCATTAGGCCTCCGTGGATAATCTGGGATGATCTCCCTAACATGAGCACTTACACTTATTCTCATCTGCAAAGTCCATTTTGTCACATGAAACATATTGTTGCAGATTCTGGAGTTCAGGATATGGATATCTTTGTCATTATTATATCAACTACACCTTCCCTGTCTTTTCTGAAATAGAGTTGTCTCACCTTCTTCTATTCTCCTTGGTCCTTTGCATGTTTTTGCAGTGACAGCTAGCCTGGATCTATCATAATTGCTTGCTCATGTGTCTGTCTCCCCTACTCAGCTGTGAATATCTTCATAGCAAAATCCATGGAGTAACCTCTGGTTGTTCATTTTCATGCCAAGCATAGTGGTTGATGCACAGCAGATGCTTGATAAGCACTGGCTCAATGCATGATGAGTAGTTTGTGACCTCAAACAAGGCACTTCCCCTTTGAGTATAGTTTCTTCATCTGAATTGGTCTTGAAGGTCTTTTGCTTCCCCTATAGATTCAGAGGCACAGCTCATTATAGTAACTGAACTGAAATGGACCTGCCTGCTCAGATGGACCCATCTCACTGGAATGCTCATGAAGGTGGCCTCAACTGGGGGGACCATGACATGCCTTTCAGCCCCCCAATGGGTACAGCATGTAGAATATTGACTTAGTCACCGCAGAGCCTTTGGGCAACAGATAGTGACAGCCAAGTACTTTCACCCAAGTCTGCTGAGGGCAAGTCCTGTCACAGCAAGAAGGCTTGTCAAGACAAAACCCTCTTGCCAAACAGGAGTCGGTACAGTTCCCTCCCCCAGTGTCCACTAGTTGAACCCTTTCAGAGAAGGAAGTCATTAGAACCAAACAAACAGAAAATCTGCAGGGCTGCATGGATCCACACAAGGGCATGGGTGCAAGGACATGGGCGCAGATAGGCTTACCTACTGATGTATACCTGTGGCCAGAGGCACCAGGGCTAAGGAGGAGAAACACAGCCTGATCTAGAAGCATGTGGGTCGACCCAGTCATACCCAGAACACAGACATCCATCCCTGCCCCACTTTCACCATCACTCAGAAACACAATGATACATGCAGATGGACAGGCCAACATAAACACAGGCACATACTGACCCTCTCTGTCCCCTCATACCTACACATACACACACTCACACAACACACACACACACACACACACACACACAGCCACCCCTGCAAAGATGTGAGCTCTACATCTGGGCTCACCATCCCCACCCCTGGAGTAGCCCAGGGACTTGAATGAAGGGACAGACATTGGTTCGTTTCCTGTCTGGTGACAACTGGCCTATCTGGTCACCTCCTCCCTGACCCTCTAACAGATGGCAAATTGTGGGGCCCTGGGAGGGGTCAGGGCAGGACCAGGACGCCATTGCTGTGGGTTCAGCAGAGGAAGCAGCTGCTGGAGAATTTCATAAACACTCTGCAGAGTCTTTCCTGGTTTTCCTCTCCCTGGGGGTGTGGCGCAGCCAGCAGTCGCTCTTTTGTGTGCTGCTATCTTCCTCCAGGATGTAGGGCAGGGCGAGGGTATTCTTTGTCTCTGCCCCAGCTCATTGACCTTGGGAAAAGAGACAAGCAAGAACACTCATGTGAAGAAGAGTTCAGTATAGCAGTCCTTTCAGGAGGAAAGTGGGGTGCAGGGAGCTTACCCGAGGACACACAAGGTGGTGTAGGAGCAGAGCAGCGCTTGTGATTATATCTCATAAATCTAAAACGGGAAGCTTCAATCATGCTCAGTTTGGACTGAGAATTTACAAGAGCTCTTCTTTTTCTAATGGAGATATTCCCATCTCTCCCATTAGGTTTATTTCACTACTGCCTGGGCACAGGGAGATGGATGAAATGACCTCCCAGATCTCTTCTGCAAAGCCTAGCTCTTTGCATAATAGGCCCTGCGGTTAATCTTGCTACCCTGGGAGTCACTCCCAGGTGGGTAGAGATGCCAGCAACATCCTTGGAAGTGAGGGGGGAAAGAAACAGGGTTACATTTTGGTCTCCAATTGGTGATGATGATGATTGTGTAGTATGCCACAGTTTGCAAACTTCTTCTAAAAGTCTCCATTCTCATTCCCCTGCTGAGATCAATGGGGTGGATGATGAGGCAGAGATTCAGAAAGTCATTTCTATTCCTGCCACCCGCTAGTCGGCATGCCGGGCAAGTCACTCATACTCCACCTTCTTTTCCCATTCTAGGAAGTAGGGATGATAGTACTTCAGATGAGTTTTGGATTGAGTTCATTGAATAAAATATGTGTCATGCTTGGCAAATACAACACATTGATTGAATGAGTATTCTGTCTCATGTGCTATGCTTTGTTTTAAAAATATGGAACTAAAAAAAAGTCCCTTAAAGAGCTTACAGTGCAGTGGACTAAGATTTGACCCAGATTTGTAGTAAGAAATAATGTTTTGGCTGGGCACAGTAGCTCATACCTGTAAGCTTC
>PVHY01031253.1:0-12794 GCA_004024945.1 Uropsilus gracilis
GCTTGCGACCCCCACCCCCACCCCATGCGGGTGTGCGGTAGCTTCAGGCTGGGAAACGTGCCTGGAATGTCAGCCATGAGGCCCTGACTGGACGGTGCCCCGGGACCCGCCAGGAGCCAGGCGAGTACCCTGGCCACAGCCCTGCCCGCATGTGGGATATCTTGGGCCACTGACCAGGGACAGTGGTAATTACAGGTCCTGCAGCAGAGGGGGGAGGGACAGTCAGCCAGAGTCTCCCTGGAGCCAGCCCCCACACCCATCCACTGGGTCTGCTGTGCACCCCGTGCTCCCCTCAGCCACCTCAGCCCACCTGCCCACCTGCAAAACGAGGAAGCTGACTTGCCTACGGTGCCACAGCATGCTCCAAACTGCCGAGACTCGCTCCCAGCCCCTGAACACAACACGCCTTCTCGTGGCTGCACTGGTGACAATGTGTTCCAGAGGCCAGGATGAGTCAGGAGAAAGAGCACTGGACTGAGAGGCCCCAGGACACCTATCTCATTCATTCACTCACTTATTCATTCATTCACTTGATTGCTCTAAATGGGTCTGCATGGGGGGCTGGTTATACAGCCAAGGACAAGTGGACCAAACTTCCAACTGGACACATTCCAGGGAAGGAGACAGGCATGAAGTGGCATGAATAAGCAGGCCAGTGCTCGGAGATAAGCCCTGGGAAGAAAATAAAAGCGCTGGAGGAAAAAGGAATGAGGGGCTGCTGAGGGCATTCCCCAAAGGGTGGCTCTGAAGCTGGGTCATCCCCACAGAGAAGGGGCCCCGGTGGGGAAAGGAGAGTGGAAAGGACAACGTCTCCATTCTGGAGGAAAGAGCAGGTGCAAAGGCCCTGAGGCAGCAGCATAGCTGGCATGTTTGTGATGCAGGGAGGAGGCCAGTATGGCTGCCATGGAGCGGGGGAGGGGCGGAAGCATGACCTTGGAGTCTGGGGCAAGCGTCTCACAGAGCATGTGGGCTTTTGCCAGGACCTTAGCCTCTGCTCCCAGTGAGGAGGGAGCCACAGAGGGTTCTGGGTAGAGGAGGAATAGGGTCTTTCTTGGGTTCTAAGGGAATCTCTCTGGCCTTGGACCAGGCTGGAGGCAGGGAGAGCAAGAAGTAGGCTGCTGCAAAGGCGCCAGTGGGATGAGGGTGGAGCAGGAGGTGGAACGCGGGACATGAGGATGAGCTCACCGGTGGACCAGTCATGGGGCAAGAGAGGGAACTCAGGCTGGGAGCCTGGGTAGCCAACGGCCAGGAGGCCGTCACCGCAGCAAGGGAGACCCCAGGTTTTTTGTGGGCTAGGGGCAGGGGGCTTCTCAACACCCACCCAGGGTGAGACAGTTCCCCACTCTTCCCCAAGCACAGACTGAGTAAAGGGCTCCATGGACACTTGGCTCAGAATCTGTGACCTGTGACCTGTGACCTGTGATGTCTCTGCCAGGTAAGAGGCCTGCAGAGACAGCTACCTGACCAGTCCAGCTCCACCCCAGAGTTCTCTGCTCCACCTCGAGCACCCCCAGCCCCTGCTCCCTGGAATCCTGGGAGGGGTGGGGGAGGGGTGAGACAAGGTTGTCCATCCTCCCCACCCACCCACCTCCCCCAGCAGCCAAACAGGGCTGAGGAGGATTCTTGGCCAGGTCTTCCCTCATACCACTGCCCAGGCTGGTCCCCGGCCACCTCAGTGTGTTTGGAAGGTGACCCCGCAGACAGCAGCTGGGAGCGAGGAGGGAGGTGAGCAGATCACCAAGGTGGGTTCAGGTCCCTGCCCAGAGGTGACAAAGCAAGAGTGTGGAAGTGCAGGCACCCCCCCTCTGTGGGCGAGGGCCTTCTCTGGGATGTGGCTGAGCCATGAGAACCGGCCCCGACACTTCCTGAGAGCCTCAACGCCCTCACCAGACAACAGCGCAGTGAACCGAGGGAAAGCCTCCCGGGCTTAGTGGGGATTCACCAGGGCGCTGGCTCCAAGGGCTCAGACAGGGTATGTCTGTGGTTGAACAGGTGCCCGGCATCTGGGAGCCACTGCTCGTCAGTCGCCTTGTCCTCTCTCTGAGCGTTGGTCTATGCTGCTCCCCCGGCCTCTTGCTCAAGGCTGCCTGAACTTTGGGGAAATGGAGGAAGGGGTGGGGGCCCAGACCAGGCTGGCGAGCGGTAACCGTGGGCAGTGACCCCGCCTGCGAGGCCCGTTCTCCCGTCCACCCATCCGCCCGCCCATTCCACGCAGGGGACGCCTCATCTTGCACAAGACAGGAAAGGGGAGGCCTGGGGTGGTGGCGGGTGACGCCAGGACCCCGTGTCCAGCTGGCTGCAGACGGGATGGGCCAGGGAGGCCCCACTCAGGCTTCCTGTGTGCCGAGCACCCTGGGCAGAAAGGAGAAGTGGGGTCTGGGTCACAGGGAGATCGGACAGCACCTTCCCCTCCCCAGGCCAAGTGTTCCGCTTGTCTTCCCTGACTCAGAGACCCTGAGTTCAAATCCCAGCTCTGCCATCTCCCCGCCTCATGACTGGACCAGGCAGCTCTCAGGGACTGTTCCAAGTTGCTGCAGGGAAGCCTCTCCAAGCCTCCTCACCCCTTTGGGGGCAAAGTCATCTTCACTCCTATTTCTTAGGGAAACCGGGGCTCTGAATCCTTTCAAATAGCATCTATTATATTGGAAGACTTAGGACACAATAAAAGAGCAACTGCAAGTTGGAGACAAAGATGAAGCCAACGTAACCCTACCTCTGTCCGGGGCCCACAGCAGACATTACTAATCAATTGTGACTCTCCTTCTTAGGAACCCAGTGCCACCTCAGAATCCTGCTCAATACAATCCTACCAACCTGAGCAACTGCAAAGTGAGCACAGCGTGTCTGCCTGCTCTACCCCAGCAACAGGCTGCGCCAGAAGAAAACTTTCCCAAGAAAGGCTGCCTCCTGGCAAGTTACCTGTGGCTATTTGTCTGGAACTAGGAACCCTTGACTATCTCTACTCCTGCCCCCAGGACTCTCAGGGCCCCTTCCTGAGATCTGACCACCAGGGAAAGCATCTGCTGACTGGGGTAGCAATGTGGGGGCACCCTGGGCACCAGAAGAACTGGAACTAGGCCTCCCCCACAGAGAAAGAGTGGCATCCAGGGAATGAAGAGCAGGAGCAGGGAGGGTGCCGGGAGGAGGGGAGGCTGCATCACCTACCTGCTGTGAGTTTACCATGAGCACAAGGGAAAGTCCAATGAACAAGAGGCCTTTGGGTGGATTGTGCAAAAGGAAAAACAAAACCGAATGCGGAGCTCCTGGCTCCCACCAGCCCTCGTCATCTGCCCCTGAGTCTCCTGCATCAACCTGGTCCCAGGCCCCCTCGCCCTTGCATAAACACCTGCCACAGTTTCCAACTGGTCTCCCTGGGCCAGCCTGGGCTGGATAATTCCTTTCCACATGACCGCTGGAGGGATCAAAGATGGAACTCCAGCTATACAACACCCCCCCTCCTGCCGGCCTCAACCCTCAGTGATTGCCCATCACATTCAGGACAAAGTCCAGAAGCCTGATCTTGGCCTCCTACCCCATCTTTGTACCACCTACTACTTCACTCTCCAGTGTGCATGCCTCTCTGAGAACACCAACTTCCTCTGGTCCCTAAATCAGTCAAGTTGACGCCCACCTCTGGGCCTTTACCCTTGCTGTTCCCTCTGCCTGTTAACACTGTTCCCCATATTAGCCCTGGGGGGCTGCATCTCAGTGGTAAGGTCTTAATAACCAACATCTCTCCAAGGTCCCCACTCTCTACCTTGGGCCCCCTGTGTACCCTGCATTCCTCCGCTGCACCCCTCGGGCTGTATCTTTGCAACTCGTATCTGTCTACTGACTTGTTACATCTTTGTCCACTTCCTTTCCCAGAATGCTCACTCCCTGTGGGCATACAATGCTCTGCCCCCCATACCTGGCATACAGTAGGTACTCAATAGATGGTTGCTGAAAGAGATTGAGAGAAAGTGACTTAAATCCCCTAGAGGGGTCTCACCCGGGTCCTCTGAGTCATCTCTCCCGGGGATGATAGACAAGTGTGCCAGCCCCCAGCCAAGGTACAGCGCTGGGCAGACTTCTGATCAATTAATGATGCCTGCCACAGACCAGGCAGGGTGGCCAGGTCTCTGCAGACATTCATGTCTGGCTTGTTCGCTTGCTCTCTCCAGTACACCCAGGACACAGCAGGCACTCCGTAAATAGTTCTTCAACACCAGACACGTGAGTTCTTTAACTGGCTCACTTAAGGAAGAAAAACAACCATAGCTCATTCAACCAACACACTGAATGGTCAGCCAGGCCATTCAATGTGGCCTCACTGTGTGCTGATCATCAGACTAGTCAGTGGAGAAGTTATGATGTTTTTTCCGGAGGAGGCCACAGTTCTGGGGGTGGAAGGCAGTCACCCAACTGAGTTCAACTGGCATCAAAGTTCTCCTCCGAGAACTTGTCATTCCCTCTCTCTGTCATTTGTTTTTGTTTTGTTTTGTTTGGAGACTAGGTCTCGCTATGTTGCTTGGAGTAGTCTCGATCCCACAGACTCAAGCGATCCCCAGCCTCAGCCTCCCAGGTAGCTAGTATTACAGGCGCCCACCACCACGCCTGGCTGCTTTTTCGAGACCAGGTCTCGCTATGTTGCCTGGAGTAGTCTCGAACCTGTGAACTCTACTGATCCCAGGTCTCTTGCCTACCAGTACTTGGACTACAGGTGTGTGCCACCATGCCCAACTTGTGATTTGTTTAATAACTGTGCCACCCCCAACTTCTCTCTGAAGCTGAGCTCCCATCAGCAGGAACTATGTCTAGTTCGGGGGATAGCACACAGTAGGTACACACAATCCTGTGGCTGGTGACAGTCTGGGTACTCCATCCAGCTGTGGGGTCATTGTCTGGGAGTCCATAGGACCCCTGACTGAGGCCTATGAGTGTGACCTCCCAGGCTCCTGCCTTGCCCAGAGCATCCCAAGGCCCTCACTGGAACACAGGGGTCAGCAGAGGCAGCCCCTGCTTCCCTTTTGGGGCAGGGAACAGGATTGTGGTTAAACCGAAGCTGGGCCCCTGCCACCCCGGGTACAGGTTTCTGAGGGCCCCACCCTCCCCATTCCAGCCAGACCCTCCCCGGCTGACCATGGGGCCTTAGTTCCTCTTTTTGCTGGGCTTGAGGAAGTGGAGGGGTCATGGGAAAATGCAGAGACTCAGTTTCCTTATCTGACAAGTGGGCTCAACCCCTAGCACCTTCAGGAGTTGGTCTATGGTAAAGACTCCATGAGAACATTCATGAAAGATGCTGAGCCAGGGCATGACAGGAAGGCAGAAGCAGGAAAGGGTCTTGTGACCTGCTCAGACCCTCCCTACTCCACTGCTCTCAGCATGAGATCCAACTACTCTCCCAAGGGGGCTGCCCAGCCCAGCCCTCAGTCTTGAGAGTTCCCTGCTCACTTCTCACCTTGCAGCTCTCGCCACACCATCTTTTAGATGCTCCTTATTTGGCTAGGTCTGTCACAGGGTCTTTGCACATGCTGTGCAAATGCTCCACTTTCTGGAACTTTGTTCCTCACCTACTCACAGTTTAGTTCTAAGCTTGACTCCTTCCAGGAAACCTCCTGCCCTCTCCAGCAACATCAACCCTCTTGGCCCATCATGAACCCTCAAGTCACCTGTACTTGGCATGGTCACCAGCTGACATTTCTGAGGATCGTGTGGTCACTAACCATCTCCCCTCTGGTCTAGGAGCCTGTGAACAGGGCTCACGATCTCTCAGTGCCTGGCATGGCACCTGACACAATGTAAATGCTTCAAAATGTTTGCTGATTGAATGATTGATGTATGAGGATAAAAGCTGCCTCTCTCCCCTCTCAAAGCCTCACTTTCCTGCATGAAAACCAAAGAGGGTTCCCTGAAGCTGGTAGCATAAAGTGGGCCTTGGGGTCACCTTGGAGAAGAGGTTAAGGCCAGGAAGCTCCCACCCCCTTCACAGCAACCAGAGTGACCCCCCCTTTATCTGTTCTACTCAGGGCAGCCATGATTTAGTTTCTTTAACAAGCAGGGATTCAATGACTTGTGGTCATCCAAAAAACCAGGCTTTGTCTGCTGGAAAAGAGTGCATGGGTCCACCCAGAGGGTCAGTGGGGTGGCAGACCCCTGCCATCCTGGTCTGCGGGGTGGGGTCCCCATGTCCAAGCACATCGTTCCCGCACTGTGACCCCCCACCCCAGCCACGCCAGGCTTCCCCCCGGGTGGGAGCTGACCGGGTGGCGCTGGGTTGAGGTGCTGGAAACCACACATCCGCCACCGGGAGGGCCGCGTCCTTCCTGTGGAATCCCCAGGAGGAACTTGGCCGCAGCCAGGCTCCACCTCACAGGCAGTGTCCATGCTTGCCCTTGGTGACACGGTCACTGCACTCTGGTGTCCTCTGGACAGTGGGTGCCATTTGGTAGGGAGAGAAACAGGAGCAGACCGCCGGACAAGATGTTCCCAAAGAGACTGCTGAGGATGGAGCGAAAATTCCCTGCATCCGCTCCTGGCGAGGGCCCTGCCATCTACCCCCTCACCCTGTGCTCTGGGCGGGTGGCAGCTCGGGGCATCCAGGGTCCACGCAGCCTCTGCCAAGGGAGGGCACCCATCAGCTCTTGGCCAGGGGTCCCCGGGACCCAGACCCTGACCCCTAAGCCCTGGGAGGAGCTGCCCAGAAGGTCGTCAACCACAAGAATTTGTGTACCTACTGTGCGCCGGGTCCCTGAGCTGGACAAGACAGTTCCCGCTGGCAGCTCAGCCTCAGAGCCAGTAGGGTGGGCACACGCTATTGAACAAATCACAGAGAGGAGGTGACAAGCCCCACTCTTTTGGGTGGTGTGGGGGCCTCCGAGGAGCACAGGCCTGTGTGGGAGTGAAAGCAGGTCGTGGAAAGATCCAGAAGCCCAGGCTAAGGAACAAAGGCAAAGGTGGCAGAAAGGGTGAGCAATGCTTGGTGTGCTGCTTAAGAAGCAACGGGCAGTCTGGCAGGGTGGGGAGCCCTGTAGGGTGAAGACCTGGCTTTTCTGGAGGGAAGTGGGAGTCGTGGAGGGCTTTGAGCAGCTTGGGGGTCCAGGTGGAGGCCTCCAGCCTGCAGGGCAGGATTCCACACAGTGGACGAGGAGGATGGAGCAGGTGGTGGCACAGAAGATGGAAGACGGTCTGAAGCAGAGCAGCGGGGCCTGCTGGTGGCTGGGGTTGGGCTGAGAGATCAGAATAAGCAACGCTATGACTGGAGGCCTCACCCACCAGGTGGTCGGCTGTGCCATCTTCCGAGTGAGGGAAGACCCCGGAGTGGGGGCAGTGGGGAGCCAGGGGAGGGCGGATGACACCCACCTCTCTGGCTTGGGCAACAAGCAAGAAGAGGCCAGGAAGCAGGGAGAGGCTGCGCCAGGGCGTCTGGCTGGCCGGTGGACACCAGTGGACACATGGGTGGAGACGGGAGGCCCACTTAGAGCACGAGGGATCGTCTGACTGAGCTCAGCGGATGTGGGTCAGAGGAAGAGAGCAAAGGGCACCACTTCACTTCAAGGGCCGCTGGAGAGGCCTGAAGAGGAGCAGAGGGAGGAGGGAGAGCGAGGGAGAGAAGAATCTGGAGTTCCAGGAAGAAGTTCTCAGGAGGGGGGCATAGCCCCAGGGGCCCCAGCACTGCCAAGAGGACAAGCCAGAGCCGACCCAGGACACGAGGCCCAGCAGGGGATGCCAGTGAGGCTGGAGTCCCTATTTCCTTGAAGCAGCCATGAGCCTGGGCCCTGATTGGCCAGTGTCAGCCATGGGAATTCCTTTCTGGTTTAAAGGTGGACTTGAGACTCCACTGTCCCATGGGGCACCAGGAGAAGTCGCCTTAGGAACTATTTTCCTGCTTATAAGAGTGAGATCCTGGGAGAGAAAAGGCCCTTTCCCCGCTTCCCCGCTCCCGTCATGGCTAAGGTGTGGCAATACGGGGTGTGATGTGTGGAACCACAGCAGCCACTGGAGCCCGTGAGGAAAAGAGAAGTGAAGAGATGCCCACCTAGACCTAGACTCAGTGCATCGATCCTGATGTCTGCGCTTTTTGTTCTAAGACTTGAATCTGGAAATTTCTGTACTAAAATTTTAACCGCGAACGAGAAGAAAACAGAAATGAACCCTCAAACGGGAGAGAACGTGGTAAGAAGGGACATGAGAAGACTGGGGTTTTTTAGAGGATTTCATCTGGAGGCCAGCGAACTCCTGGGAGAGAAGCAACTCGTTTGTCTCCCGTAGGCCCTCAGCTGCAGGGGAGCCACAGTGGACACACCACGGCTACCGAAAAGGACAGAGAGCCCAAGGGAGGGTTGCACTGCCCAGGAACACACAACAGAGAAAGACTGTCTGGTGCCCACAGCCACGCTGGTCCCCTCCCACACACGCCCTGGGGCCTCTCTGAGCCTCCACTTCCTCATGTATCCAAGGATAAGAACAGCAGGTGACTGTCCCAAGGGGTCGTGAGGGGCCGGGAGGACTCAGCGAGGAGCTTAGAGGCGTTGAGCCCTCAGGAGTGTCCAGGCACAGGGCCTGGGTGCCAGGCAGGCTCCACAGGTGTGAGTTACCATTGCTGCAAAAGCGGGTGCTGCACCAGGGTCCTTTCATGCCCTGAGCACCCACTGTGTGCTGGGCACATTTCCAATCTAGGGTGCCCAGGAGCTGATTTAGTCCCCACAATAAGCCAGGAAACCCTGTGGGCTCCCCAGGGCCTCGCGTGCCTGACCCTGTACCTGGCAATCACACTCAAGGAGCGCTCGCTGCTTGCTGCTCACTGCTCACTCCCTCTGTGCCCTGCTGAGATACGGCCACCCCTGCTGCACGTCTGCCCACACGCAGAGGACCCCACCTTCCCAAGGTCCCTGTCCCTGTGTGGCCCTGGCACTCCCACAACTGCAAAAGGGCATGAGGCATCACCTTACTGGCTGCAGGTAGCGCTCCCTCAGCACGCAGATAGCACGCAGCACGCAACACGCACAGCATGCAACATGCAACACACAGCAAGCACACAGCATGCAACATGTGGTGCACCGTATGCAACACGCAGCACACACAAAGTGCATCACACAATACACAGCACGCACGTCGCGCAACATGCAGCACATATAGCGTGCAACACGCAGTGCAACACACACGCAGCACACATGGCACGCAACACGCAGGTGCAACATGCACGCAGCACACAGCACGCAGCACACCTATTAGCCATTAGGGCTGCACAGCCGTGGCCCTGCCCCCTGCCCTCTGCTGGAGCTCTGGGTCTTGCCATATTTGGGAACTGAGGTTCCTGGAGTGTCCCCAGGTCCTGACCCAGGAGACCAAGGGGCGGGGAGGGCATCCTGAGTCTGTGGGGCTGCCAGCCTGCCACCTCGCCCACAGCCCCTGGCTCCAGCTCACGCCCCATCCAGAGCCACCACTGGCTCTGAGGCCTCATTGTTCCTGGCTGGCTCTGCTCCAGGCCCCGGCCCTGCCCAGGCTCCCACTTCCCTCCAGGATTGCCCGCCACCCCCAGGGCTCCCTCTTGGGCTATAAAGAGGGCACACGATGTGGCAGGAACCCAGTCATGGAAGCACGTATTCAATCCTAATCCCATCACTGCCCAGCTGGGTGGCCTTAGGTACTTCGCCCCTCTGAACCTCATTTTCCTCATACATTAAGGGGGTGACCGCACCTCATGGGGCAATAAGGAGGATTCCATAATGTGGGGATGGCAGGGCGCCCAGGTCGTAAGCCTCGGGGGACTTTAGTCCTACTTCCTCTGCTCCCCACAGGCGAAGAGGATGGGGCTGGAAGAGCAAACGGGTGAGGAGGAGGGGGAGGAAGAGGACTGCCTGACCAGAGCACTGCGTGAGGAGTCCAAGGTCAGGGTCTTGGACCTCAGACAGGCTGCAGACATGTCTGGGTCTCAGAATGAGGGAAAGAATTGGCTGGGATCCTCCCCTCACCCCCAGGAAGCAAAGGGGAGGGGTGGGGCGGAGCCAAGTTTTCTTTTCATTTTTTTATTTTCAGCACAAAGAGCTTGAATGAAAACCAGCCATAGACAGAGAATCCTATTGTAAAGGCCCGGAGACTCCCAGGCAGGCGGAAGGGTAGGTCTTGGGTATCCTGAGCTGGGTAAACAGAGGCCAGTGTCGGGAGATGCTGGCTGGCAGGGGACAGCTGTAGGGTCTCCCACCCTGCCCCATGGGGCAAGCCTGAGAGGCCAGGGCCCTGCCTCAGGTATCCCCTGCTCAATCAAAGTCTCTGATCCTGACTGGGCAGTCATTTGACCCCAGGGGCCTCAGTTTCCACATCTGTAAAATGGGTACAGTCACCGCACTTCCCCTCTAGGCCTGGGTAGGGGTTCATCAAAATCTCGGGCAGGCTCCTTGTTTAAAAAGGTTTGGCTTGGCCACTCACCGGCTGTGCGGCTTGGGACAAGGCACTCGGGGCCTCCGTTTACCCCTGGGTGACACAGTAATAGTCGGAACCTGCCAGGCAGATGAACTGAACAACTCATCACCAAGTCAATGCCATTGTCCTCATCATCACCATCACTGTTTTTCTCACTACTGTCTCATGTGCACAGGGACTGAGGCCCCCTTTCCACTCAACGATCCCATCACCCTCTGCCAAGCGCCTGCTACATGCCTGTCTTGGAAAAGCTGACATTTCAGGAAGAGAAAGATGTTCAACACAGGACTCATGTGAAGAGCTTAACCTGACAGGTGCTTGGTGATGGCGGTCACATACACCTGAGCCTGCACTGCCCTGAGCTGAGTCCTTGCTGGGCTCCGAGATGCAGCGCTCCAGGGGCCCCAGTCGGAGGGAGCAGGAGACTGGCATCTGGGCGAGGCAGCATCCAGCAACAGAGGACACCCAGGTGAGCTTGGGAGCCGCAGGAAGTCCAGGTGGGCTTCCTGGAGGAAGCAGTCATGAATAAAGACAACACTTAGTGAGTGTGATGATAGTGAAGATGTTTAGGACATTGGTCTCTTCACAGCACCCCTCTGCAGGAGGTTTCCTTCTCACATACCCAGTCCACAGAGAGATGCCAGAAGTCCAGCACCTGCTTGCAGTCACACAGCAAAAGTGTGACAGAGCTGAACTCTAAACCATGTGGTCCGGTCCCCAGCAAGACTCTCCAGCGACTGGGTCTTGACCTGGCAGTATTTTTTCTGCTCAAACCACCCTTTTGTCACCTCCCCTGGCAGTAACCACTCCCCTCCACAGCCTCCTGGAGGCCCCGGCCCTGCCCCCACTGGAAGAGGTGGCAGGTGAGGACAGAGTTTCAGAGATGACTCCTTAGAAGCATGCATCCAGTCAAGTAAGAAGGGGTGAGGGGAGGATATTCTGAACCCTCCCATTCACAGCAACGCAGTGAGGTCAGCACTGGGATCCATTTTCCAGGGGAGAGAATGGAGCTGGGGAGGCCTGCGTTGACTCCAGACCCCGCACCGCCACACTGCAACTTGAGAGAACAGCTCAGGGGCCTCCACGGTGAAACCAAGTGTGCCCAGCGTCTAGGAAAGGATGACACCAGGCCTGCCTCCCTAGGCTGCAGGGACGAGCGGAGACATAGACCCACTGTCCCGGCCCTGGCCCATCGCGCCCTCCAGGAGACCAGCGTTGGCTTCACCATCACCATCACTGTCACCGCCACGCGCCCCGGCAGCCTTGCGAACCCCCGTACCTGCGGCTCTTCCTGAAACGAAACCCGCCTGCCCAGGCCTTGGCGAGGGGCCCCCATGGCTCCCTTAATTATAATCTCTGGGGAAAGGAAAACACCCCCATGAGCCACTGGGGGTGGGGGGGCCTGCATGGTTGCAGCCCATGGGGGTAACCTGACGCCCCTCAGCCAAGCCAGCCCCCAGGTCTTTGTCTGAGTCCTGCCCAGATTATGCTCCTATTTTTCCAACCCCAAACCAGGGCGGGCTGAACTCAATGCTCGGCATTGTCCTGCAGCCAGGCCCCCCGGGGCCCCCAGGGCCGGGCCTCATCCTTCCTGCAGCTGGGGATCCGGCCCCCGGGAGACGTCTCAGGGGAAAGCAGAGACCCAGCAGGGCCCTCTGAGGCAGCATCCTGGGCTCCGGGGCCTGGGTTCCTGCCCTGTGAAACCTCTCCCAGCCTCACAGCCTCATGCACAGAAGGCCCGCACTGTGACCATTTTCCAGATGAAATGACTGAGACCTGGAGCGGCAACTCATTGCCCACGTTGATGCAGGTGGAAGCGGCAAAGCCAGGTCAGACTGAGAGGACGCTCTCCTCGGAGGGGCCCTGGCCTCTTTGCTGGAGAGTCAGGCCCCATCAGCAGGAAGCTTCTCCTGGGACCCCAGAAGAGATCTGGAGGCCCCTCCAACCCTCCAACCAAGGGGCAGGTGAAGAACAGGCGGCTGGGGGCTTGGCTCTCCCTGCATTTGCTCCAGCTCCCGAACCCTGTTTTCCTGAGCTCTCAGCAAGACTGGGAGAGGCTTCAGGTCCTTGGAGGTATGAAATACTTAGCAAGTAGTACGTGCTCAATTAACCAGAGCTTAGCCAAGATTACCAGCAGTCACCTAGGAGCTGGAAAAGGAAGTAGGTGGGTGCGTGACCCTTCCCAGCTTGTCACCCGCATCACGGAGCCAGACCAAGACCAGAGCAGCACCGAGCCCGCACAGAGCTGGCCCAGCTATGGGGGGACACAGTGTTCTCTGCCCTCTTGCATCTCCCACATCCCACCCGCCCCACCCTGACTCTTGTCTAGGAAGCAGCCTGACTTTCTTCGGGGGTCCCTGAATAGAGGTGCAGCTGGAGAGGGGGACGGGGGG
>PVHY01031254.1:0-12790 GCA_004024945.1 Uropsilus gracilis
CCTTCCTCCCTCCCCTCCTCCCTTCCTGTCTTTCTTTTTTTTTTTAAGGGTCAAAAGAATAAGTTTATCAATCAGGCTCCATGGTGTGCACCTATTATCCTAGCTTTTTTGAAGGCTGAAGCTAGAATTAAACTTGAGTCCATGGATTCGAGACCATCCTGGACAAACAACAAGACCTAGTCTCTAAAAAAAATGAAAAAAAGATTCAAAAGACTAAGTTTATTAAAGGGAGAGAAGAGTAAAGGACACCTAGACAGATACACATGGGCAGGAAGAGCTGCCCTCTTTGGTGAGTTTTTATGTAGGTTCCATTACAGGAATGATTGATTAATTCATTGGACCTTAGCAATTGAACTCAACCTCTAGCTCCTATTCCCTCCCAGGATCAGGGGAATGGACTGAAGGACCTGTCCTCTATTCTTGCTGGTTTCCCTGGTAACCAACTGCCATCCTCAAGGGTTTCCCAAAAAGTTACCTTTAACATAACAAAAGACACCTTTATTGTGCTCAACACTTAGAAATTTCTAGGGCTTTGGAAAGCTCTGAGCCAGGATCTCACAATGGATAGAGAACAAATTTTTTTGAGAAATGACCAGATACTGTTTTTCTTATAAATTACAACACTGCACTACCACATGTGATTCATCATTTCTCTAGAAAACTTAGACAATATTTTCAAAATATATTTCCTTTTGCAACTAAACCTATAGCTAATGGTCAGGAACAACATGACTACAGTCAAATGAGACTAAAACCTTGCTACATATGGCATACCTGTGATGTTTATAATAGTGTAAAACCACTAAGTTCATGAAAACTGTGTTTCAGTATCAGGATGTGTTTCTGTTCTCTACTGAAATTGTCTAAAATAACAAAGGCAATCAATAATAAAATTTCCAAATAAGCCCTCCAAAGCCTGGAGAGCCTGAGGGGAGGGGGATGGATAGGGTTTTAGCACATGCCCAGCCATCCAGGCCCTGCCTCCATGGCGGACTTGAGTCCCGCTTGCCAGCAAGCAGCCTAAGCAGGCTGCTTGCCCACCCAGGATCCTGGGCTGTCAGAGCCTCCTTGCCAGCAGGGAACAAAGGTGGTGGTGACACCTGGTTAAGTCACCCAAAGCCTGGAGAGCCCGGGAGGAGGCATGGTTGGGGTTTAGCCTCTTCCATTCCACTCTCACCCCAGCTAATCTTCAGGAGGAGGAAGAACATACATAACACAAACTCCATCATAGAATGGGCGAGGGACTAGGTAAAAATCCAACCCACAAACCTAAGCAGATGGACAATCGAGAGAACCAGTGCATGTGAGACAGGAGAAACAACTATGGAAACATGATGTCATGAAGCATACCTATGAGCTCCCCAGGTCTAGAAGACCCAAGGCTTCATTTTGGAGATGCGTTTTAGGAGATCATGGCGCCCCTCCCCACACTCTGAGAGAGGAGAGGAAGGCAAAGAAATGGGGGCATCGGCCCACTGCAGGGCTGCAAAGTGAAACAGAGTAAATGATCTACAATGGCCACTCACGGATTCCTGTATCCACAGAGAAACTTTTTCACCAACACTGGTAGGGGGTGGGACCCCCTAAATCTGTTGCCAGAACCAGCAGCAAAACAACAGAGATGGGATTGGAGAAGTCAGCCTCAAACGAGAAAGCATGGACAGACCACAAATAAGTATAGACTGCCCGCCCAATGCATTCTTAAAACTAAAACCTACCTGAAAGGTTCACCTGGTTCCAACAACACAGTCCCTCACCCAGGGAAAGAACACTGCCACAGGAAAGAAAGAGACTAATGGATGTAACACAGACTAGAAAACAACAAAGAATGGGGTTTGAGAGAATGGAGGAGAGAGGGGCAGGTATCCCAAAACCATTTACTGAGGTTGCGATTTAAAGAATAAAAATAAACTGATTTTTTGAAAAAAAGGTATTTGACAAGGAAGTTAAGAAAAACCCTAGTATAATAAATTAAAAAGAGAAGCTAGGAAGAGAGGGAGGCAGAAAAGAAGGGAGAGAGGGAAGGAGGGAGGGAGAGATGGAGGGAGGAGAGAGGGAGGATAAGAGGGAGGGAGGGAGGGAGGGAGGGAGGGAGGGAGGGAGAGAGGTTGGTGGGTATGTTGGTCACAAGCCCACAGCTTCCTTCCCTCTGCCTTGCCTTCCTACCTTCCTTCCAACTCTGGAGCTACCTAGGACAGCTGGAGTCAGGTATCAGCTGCCAGTAGGAACTTCCAAGGTTGCTAATTTCCTTTGCAACTTAGGATGGTTTCTTTTCCTTTACATTTAATCAAAACCCCTTTTAATTGATGAATATGTTTTTAAAAGTTCTATAATATCCTAGTAATGGAGGGATTCCTTCTTCCTTCTTCCCAAAGTCCCTGCTTTCTGGTTAAGAAAGGGAAACACCTAGAATGTTAACAAAATTTATCTCAAGGGATTGAAAGTAAAAGTGACTCCCCCCCTACTTTCTTGTATTTTATAGATTTTCTGTAAAGAGCAAGTATTATCATGTGCTGAAAAGCTTTATTTTAACAAATCTGTATCATGAGTTCAAGAAATTCTCCAGGGCAGATTTAGAAAATATCACAACATTAATTAAAGCATGAGCTTCAAAATGCATTCTTTTAAAGGCCAGTTATATTCATTGGGAGACTGTAAGCAACATACCTGTCTCTTGAACATTTCATTTGCTTCCTTAAAAAGCTAGCCTAAGTTGATTTGAGCTGCTCAAAGAAAGCACTGATAATATTGTTAAGTATATGTAGAATATGAAGGAACAATTCATAATTTGAAAATAAAATATTCTACTAATCTTTTAAAAGAAATATAGTCATAAAAATTAGGGATGCATATGTCTTTAAATGTAGGTGTGTTAATATAGTTGCTTGACTTTGCATCTGGGACTGCTAATTGCTTCTTTGTACTAAGTAAAACATTAACTTTTGTGGTGTGTGTGGTTTTCTTTTCTTTTCTTTTTTCTTTTTTTGCAATAACAAGAAATAAAGCCGGCTATCAGCAATTCTGAGAACTTGGAAAACAGCTCTCAAGGAAAATGAGGCTTCCAATTTTCATAGCAGATGCCTTCACAGCAAAAGCATTTCATGGGAACCCTGCTGCTGTTTGCCTCCTGGAAAATGTAAGTGCTTGGTTTTGAAGTGCAGCACCTAAATTTCTAGATTCCTGTATCACCAAGTATTTCTTTTAAAAAAATCTACCTTTTTACCTCTTTAGTTTGTGTTGTTAAATATTAGCAACATTCTTGTCTATAAGTTGATTTTGATCAAATTAAACCTAGATTAAGTCTAGAGAAGTAAAGATTCATATAAAGAAATAGAGTCAATTTAAAAAAAGAAAAACTAGGGCTTCCTTTTACTTTTTCACTTAATTAGCACTAGATGTGAAGAATGAAATTAGAATAATTTTGCATGACTGGATATGGTTGATTTTACATTAAGCATAAAAGATTTTATGTGGATGTATTTAAATTTACCTATATCTCAGGCAATTAAAAGTTCTTTTCGGAACCAAGAGGGTGAGACATTTTGTAAGGAACTAAGTAGAAAAATAGACAAGTTCTAATATGGGAAGAACCTCATTTAAAATGAAACCTGGGGTTAACTGGGTTTTCAGAAACATGTCAAGATACTCTGCAACTTAGAACAGTTAGTACAATAGTAGATTATCTGAAAATTACTTTAGGAACAGAGCAAGCAACAGATTATCCTGTCTTTTTTAAGTTGGGCAAAGTGTATGCTGGGGACTCTGGGGCAGGAATCTCAAGCTGGCCTGCATTAAAATCACTGAAGGAACTTTAAAAATGTCTATGCCCATGCTGCAGCATAGACCAATAACAACAGACTCTTTGAGAGTGGGACCAAGACAGTACTGTTTTCTAAAACTCCCCAAGTGATTTTAGTGTGTGATCTCTAAGAGAGTAGTGAGGTAGGTGAATATTATTAGTTGAGTCATTGATCCATCCACTTGCTATACCTTATTTTCTCTCTCAAGTAGAACAGTAAAATAGGAATTCAGAGTCCCTATCTCACCTTAATGATACAGTCATTATGCAACCTTGTAGCTAGCATTTTCCAACAGCAAAATGTAGACACTTATGAAGTTAATAGGTTTTATCAAGTTACACAAGAGCTTGGGAGGTCTAGTGAGAAAATCATTAACAACCACATCCTAAACCTTGAACTTTCTTTAGAAACAAGTGGGCACACAAAAGTTTATGTCAAAGGATTGTAGAATTGGTTAAAACTGCTTGTCAAGAGTCTTTATTTTCCCTCATGTCCTCATGTAATATCTTTGAAAAGTTTTGAGTGATTTATATACTCAGTTTTCACCAAATAGCAAAAATTAGCGTTACTGCCCAACTTACTCTTTTTTTCTCTCCAGTACACTTACTAACCACCACACTTGAGGATCTCTTTCTCCATTAAAATATGTTTTTCATGTTATTTACATATTTGGAAAAACTAGGACATAAACATCTTGGCTAGGAACTTAACATAGTTCAAAGCAATTATACTTGAATACAAATGGAAGAAATTATAAAAAGATGAGAAAATCCATGTTTTGGAGATGAGGTCAAGTCTCTACATTCACTTTTGGGTCTTTGGACCTATGAACCAGTCTAACTTGATGGATATTAGGGGCAAATTAATAGATATCTAAGACTCATTGACTAGTTTTCATTTCTATGTATATGACAATTCTCTTGGAGGCTAACTTAGTACTTTCTCGAGCTCACAACCAATAAAATTAAGCATACTTGCATTCATAAGTAAACTTAAAAATAAGTATAAACTGACTTCTGTCCTTGGATTCTTTTATCCTTGACTAGAGACAGCAGATTTATAAAACTCCTAGAAAGAATGAGTTATCTCAGAAAATAGAGACAAGGAAGTATAATTCTGATCACAAATCAGTAAGCATCCAGTCTGTTGATGACACATTCTATAAATATTTATCAACATCTTCCATGAGCCAGGCACTGGACTAGAAACAGGAGGTTCAAAGATTAGTTAGTTTGTCTTTGAGGCACTCAAAATCTAGTGGGGGAAAACAAATAAGCAAACTTTATTTAGTAGTCATCATGGAAGCTAAAATGACTTAATGGTGCCAGGTAAAATGAGATCTCAGAAAATAGAAACAGCATTGGATTTTATGGAGGGGAAAGTCCTTCACATTGGACTTCAAAGGAATATTTTTTATTTTCTTTGTTTTGCTTTAATTATATAAAATCTAACAGATTTTATTTTCTTTGTTTTGCTTTAATTATATAAAATCTAATCTTTTAATTATATAAAATCTAATTATATAAAATCTAACAGATGTAACTAATCACAGAAAAACATGGTAGGACTAAAGACTAGATAGTTGCACTTTGAATTTTTTTATTACTGAACAATATACCCAGCTGCTATACAGTCATCACAATAGTCTCTTTTCTCCTGCAGTCATGATAACAAATATCATCCCCTTCATCCCCTCAGGGTAGTCAGGTGGGGTTAAAAAAATATTGTCTTCAATTTAGGACAATTGATTTATTAGTTACCTTTTCTAGAATGATTTGTTTCTGAGTTTTCTATTAAAATTATCCACACAAAACAATTTTGTTGTATTCCTAATATGTATATTTATATGTATATTTATTCCAATTCAACTGACATTTATGGCTGTCTACCATGTGCTGGATACTTCTAGAACATATGTAAAATTGATATATGTGCATTATTATTTAAACACTAGCAGTCATTTCAGTACAGCAATGAGAACTGGCTTCACACTTTTAAAGAGAAGTACTTTATTCTAGTTTCTAGCCCTTCTTACTGTTCCAGTTTTCCTGACTGAATTTAGAGAACACCAAAAATCTTTTTATACTTTGGTGGGATATATATTTAAGGAAAGACAGGTTTATAGAAAAACTGTGTTTAATCCATGCTTTAACTCATGTGGAGAGTTAAAGTCATTTGGTCATTTCCAAACTAGGGGACCGTCCTTAGAGAGAAGGTCATTAGCCTCTGTAAGGCTAATCACATTGTGTGATCACATTGGGTCAGAGGTTCCTGGGGTTTCTAGGTTGTTCCAACCTCACATCTCATTTTCTACCCATAAGAGGGATGAGGAGTGTAGAGAAAATCTTTCACGGCATTGAAAGTTTTCCTTGGCCCAGTGCTTGAAAGAAGAGAGCAGTGCAAAAGAGTAGGAGATGTTAAAATAAGAATTTCTGCTTCCCAAGGATTTTCAGTGGCTTTTGAAACATACTCCTTAGCTTTGGTAGCAGTACCTTCAGGCAAGTACAGTAAATACTGAACTATTTTTTTTTTGTAAATTACCTTATTTCACCTACTCAACCATTCTATGGGTAGGTATTATTATTCCCATTTTACAGATGAACAAATGATCCAGAGGAAGGTTAACTCATTTGCTTCTAAATGACTGATTTCAGGATCTCAGCTCTGCCTGACCAAAGGGCCCCGCTGTACTCACTGCTTGACTAGGTGCCCCCTCCTTTTGCGTGCTCCCTTGGTACCCTGACTTCCCAGTTGGTAACATGCATTACTCATGTGACTCATTCAACAGTTCTTTTCCTCATTTTTTGTACCTTAACCCATTCTGACTTGTTCCAACACACCTGACCTAGCACATGGAAACTAAATGAGTATCTGTTGAATGAAAGTAAAAAATATTTATAATTAATAACTTATGGCAGAATCTATTTTAAGTGTTACAGTTAACCAGCAATTATCGATCTTTTTTCTCATTAGTGCATGGAGTTAGGTGAAGCATGCTAAGTGAGCATGACCTTTGTGTTATCTGATGGAACTGGGAAGATGAGGCATCTTTGAGAAGCATTACGAGCAACTCAAGATTTCTACAATTAGAAAGCTGAATTTATGTGGACAAAACTTCTTGACAGGAAATTCAGGTGCCTCAGTAGGAAGCCTCCTGGTTGATTTAGAATTTTCTACATGAAAGTGTTTTCCTTTGTTGTGATCCTTAATAGAGGGACAAATGAATCAAGTCGTAACAGGACTGTCATGTTTAGGTTGTTGTATTTCTAAACTGCCACAAGATGGGAGTATTTTAAAACTTTGCTAGTTGGTTTCTGATCATCACTCTTTCAAGGGCCATGTGATGATGGAACCTCAGTGTCCTGACTCAGTACCTTGGAACTCAGAAAAACAAAAAGAGCTCTGCTTTTGCTGCTGCATATTTGACTCATGTCAGAATGCCAAAGGAAATGTGTATTACTACATGGAATAGCTGTTGGTTTCTAACTGTGTGACATTTGAAAATAAGCTCAAAGTATAAAATGGAAAAAATTATGGACCAAAATTCAGAATTTAGGATGACTACAGTCTTTCTTTTGTTCCTGAAGCACTCGAAGTTGAAGCAATACTTATTTTCTTGTGATTACCTTTATCTCTGATTTCTGAGCAGTTTAGCTCTCTGTGCTACTACTATTACACTGCTACTCTTTACAATTGCTTCTTTTTTTTTTCTCTTTTTGAGACTAGGTCTTGCTATTTTTGCCCGTGGAACCGCAGGATCTCGTTGCCCGGGGTACCACAGACTCAAGCAATCCCCAGCTTCAGCTCCCCAGGTAGCTGGGATTACAGGCGCGCACCACCACGCCCAGCTATTTTTTTGGAACTAGGTCTTGCTATGGGCCCCAGGCGGGACTCGAACCGCGATCCCTAAGCCCAGCTGCTTCATAGGCTGAAGCTTACAGGCACGAGCCACCGTGCCCGGCTGCTTCTTATTCCTTAGGGAAATAGATGCATTTTAAATATCTTGGAAATCACAGTTAACAGAAATTCAAATCACAGTTGGTACAACATGCCTAGGTAAAGTGGATTAAATAGCTGATAGTCAAGTGTGATGTGCAAAATAACCCATTTGCAAAGAAATCTGTTACCAATAGATGGTGAGCTTGACTTCACGTGGCTTGCTTAAATACTTTTAGATACTCTTGTCCTAAAGGTCAAGGAAAGTGTTAGACAAAAAAATGAAGGACAAAGATAGGAAGTTTGGCCATATCAGGTAACAAAATATTGGCAGGCATTGCAGATTATCATTATTCTCATTCCAGGACCACCATGGTGCACAGGTTTTTCCAGGATCACCATTGGAACTTGTGGTGGAAAACTCCTCACCAGAATTAAATAATGAAAATTCTTCCAGGTGTTGTGTATGTAGGCATGTGGGTCGTTTTCCACAAAGAACATTCAATAGGTCATGGGAAATGATAGAGTTCAGTTCTTCATTTGGTGCCCTGTTGGCCAAGATTCCCAGCAGCCCACATGGCTTTCCTCTATGTAGGTAGGACTTGTCACTTTTTAGGTTCACAGATAATTCACACTTAAAAGACTCTCAGATCACTTCATTCTTTCCATCCTATTTCTCCTTACTTCATTCACAGAATTCCAGAGTGTTAAAGGTCAAAGACTTTATAGGCAGTCACTGATTTAAAGGAAAAGGAGAGATCAAATGACCTGCCTTTGAATCTACCCTAATACAAAGTCCTTTGTATACATTTTTCTACCCAACTCACCACAATCTTCCCAATTTCTAAATCCATCTCAAAACCTCTTTAAAGTCACAGAGTACTCATTGTTTTTTGCTTTTTTTAAAACTCCACTCCCCCAGCAGCCTAGAGTACTCATTGTTAAGATCTAGTATTCCCAAGATTTTGGTGTTTCCATTTGCAGAGATTCTCTTTTAGAAGAGGACACCTGCTCTTAGACCGATAATAATATAACAGAAGATAGGCTGGCCATTCAGATTTTCAGAGTCATTCTTTCTTTGGACTCTACAACTGTCACTGGGTGCTGTTAGCATGATTTCTGAAGGAAACAAAAACGCTTCATAAAAGTTCCTTGGATTCCTTGATAATTATTTTATTTTAAGCATATAACTTTTAACATCAATACTCTGTTTTATTCACTAATGGCAATTACTGTCCAAGAAAGTCTGATTTGTATTTCTTGAGTCTCACTAAGCTTCTGTTTCTAATTCAGGAGTTGGATGAAGACATACATCAACAAATTGCAAGGGAAATGAACCTCTCTGAAACTGCTTTTATTCGAAAACTACACTCCACAGACAACTTTACGCAAAGTAAAAGTTTCTTTTTTGATCAATCTTGAATGGTGTCTGAGGTTGCTTTTCGGTGGCAGAATGATATTCAAGGAAAAGGCCCAGTTACTGTTTGTTTGCTTGAGAGGACAGAGGGAGAGATTCTAATTTATTTTCAGTTTACTGGGGGGAATGGGTGTTGGTTAATTTGAAGGTTTCAGCTCCAGATCTTGCCTTGAGAGTGCTAGGATGTTTGTCTAGCCTCCACCCATCCTTTCTCAACACATTTCAGGTCTCAGTCATATTAGTAAACTACTTAGAAGGAAATAAGAAATTGAAAAGTAGCTGAGCATAGTGGCACACACCTGTAATCCCAGCTACCTGGGAGGCTAAGGCTAGGAATCACTTGAGTCCTTGAGTCCACGGGTTTGAGACAACTCCAGGCAAATACAGAGACCTAGTCTCTAAAAATAAATAAATAAATAAATAAATAAATAAATAAATAAATAAATAAATAAATAAATAACAAATAAATAAATGAAAATAGAAAATTTTGCAATGCATTTATGTAGGCATGATCTGAGTGATTTGATTTTTCCTCCTCTGAAGGTTCCTGCTTTGGATTAAGGTGGTTTACACCAGTGAGTGAGGTTCCCCTCTGTGGTCACGCTACCCTGGCTTCTGCAGCTGTGCTGTTCTACAAAATACGTAATGTGATTTTACTTTATGAACCTTTCACTTATCTGATAGCAAATATTAAAAAAAAAATTCATCCACTTTTTCTGGTGAGCCAAAATGACTGTTATAAAGGCATCACATGTTAGTTCTTGCAATTCTTGATGCAAAGCAAGCAAACGTCAGCGATACTTTTTTTTTTGGCCCTTCTGAGCATATGTTAGGCATCACTGGAAACCATGGTTGTTATTCCCTGAGATGCCTTTTTATTTTATGTATAATTTCATTTCACACTAAGTATTAAATTTTCCTGCGTTTTCACTAAATACATTTGCCTTGTGATGATAAGAGAGAATGTAGCACCTTACTCCTCCCAGTTTCCAGTTGAGCTGCGTTTAGTTTAATAGATCAAAATCATGATTTTGTGGGAGTTGGGTAGGGAGAGATGTCTGGAAGCACCCTCAGAGAGTGACAGAAGCAGCCACAAACTCACATAGACTATAAGTGGAAATTTAAGCAAGGACCTCCACAGAAATATAGGACAGAGGCTAATTGCAGGGTGTGAAGAGTTGGAGGAGGGTCTTTGGGGAGTAAGAGAAGGTGTTAATGTAAGAGACGGTGTTCCGGGGCAGGTGCTCCCTGGGAGCAGACTCTGAGACACCTTCACATGCTAGTAGATGTGGGGACAGTATTCTTGGGATCAATAATGGTGGAAGAGTAAAGAAAGCAGGACTGGACAGAGAGAATTTGAACTACATATTGGTAGCAACAAAGGAAGTCCTAAACCAAATCCACAGGACAGTCTGATTCTATGAAGTCTTGCAAACAGTCTACTTCCAAACAGGCAAAGATTCAAGCCTTTATATTTCCATTGACTAGTCCCCTCATTATCAGAGAAGCCTTGTGACTTTGAGCAAAGTAGCTTTATTCAGCCCAGGCCGTTCCTGGAGCAGGACTCACCTGAGCATTGTCACTCACTGTCACTCTTGGCAGTTGAATCAGAACCCCATAAAAGGTGAGAAATCAAGGCCTCTGTTGTGTCTGAGGGCAGGTATAGCCTTAAATTTGTGTCTCTGGACTTCCCTGCCTCATGTTCTCAAGAGCAGAAGGAGTGAAATTCTACAAACAACATCACTAGAGAAGGGAGTTTGGGGACTTCAAAATAAGCTGAAGCCCTCTGGTGAAGAACAGAAGTGACCACTGAAGTGTCCTTGGGCAAAGAAAGAGCAGAAAATTCAAAGCACAGTCTGTATTACCAGTGCAGCTGGAGATAATGTGGAGAGTTAAGCCACGTAGTCTAGTTGTTCACCCATTACACATCTTCAAAAGGTAATTTATTCAGATTGGTGGCCTGCATTGTCTCAGCATTATGGGTTAATAGGAATTTGTGGGCCAATCTTTTTTATGAATAACTTGGTTTATTTAGAATAAATATGATTTATAGTAGACAGTCAGTTTTATGTTCTATTTGTCATTCTTCTGGCATTTCTTAAACTAGTAGAGCTTATAACTGAGTTATTGTAGGTGGGTATTTAAGAACTTGCATGAGCAACCACTGTACATCCTTCTGAGATTTAATTATTATCCCGTTTTACTGGTAAAGTGAAATTTGTATCTGTTTAATATTTTTTTCAGTTTAATATTTATCCCATCGGCTGATGGGAAATTGAGGCTTAAGGAGGTTAAATAATTTGGTCAGATATATAACTAGTAGGTAGTAAGTGGCTGGAATGTGAAACCTTGCTGTGTGAAGTAAGTCCAATCCTTTGGGCTCTTAGTTCTTAAATTAGCATCCAATGAGCATTTTTGCCCCGCTGGACCCAGAGGCTCTCTTCACAGGGAAGAACAACACTGCCCCAAAGTCTAAGACAACATAAAACAAGCAAACAACCAAGTTTGTTTTCCTTAATCTTAATGGCTTTTCTGACAGTTTTTTGATGAACAAATTATGACCTCCCCTTTTCTTTCTAATCAGAGAATGTGAACAGCACTTTGTCCTTTGTTACTCTGAGTGGGGAACTAAAGGCCAGAAAGGCAGAGAATGGTATCATCCTGGACTTGCCTCTTTATCCAACCCACCCCCAGGTCAGTGCTTTTTCATTATTTCCATAAACTGTGTGCAACCAATGACTTGCCTGTTTTACAAAGGTTTTGTCTTTTTTTTCTTCCTTTCTAGGACATCCATGAAGTAGAGAACTTGATAAAGGTAGGTGAAAAGAATCAAACCAGAGTTTGCGTGATTTGGTCCTTTATTATACCTTAAACATAGAGATTTGATACCATTTGATATCCCTGAGTTAGGACTTTTACCAGTATATAAAAGTTCCAATCTAAGCTTAAATGAATACTGTGTGGTTCATTTGAGGTTTCAATTTTAGTCTTGAGTCTATTTGGTGAGGAGAGTGGTGACCAGTCCTTCCTGACTCTGGTTAGCATTAGCTTTTATTGTAGGGCATGGGAGGGGAAACTACTGCAGGAAAATCTGAGAGTGAAAGAAAACAATGGAAACTGACTGGTAGCTCTTGCTGACCTTAATTTCTAAAGTGGAGACTGAAGCTGAGGTGGGGGTCTGTGCTTAACGAGGGAGAGCAGGAATGCATGAGTACCTCCACAGAGAAGATAGGCAGCCTGGCTGTCTCAAGGGGTCTAGGGTGGGACATAATAATAATAGTAATAGAGAACATTTTTGAGAGTCTTTCCATGTAGTAACACATGCTAAGTAGTCCATATTTTTATTATTCCTTATTTAATTCTGACTGCGACCCAGTGAAGTGTCCCTGTAAGTGTACCACAAAGGTTCCATGATATCATTTTATATTCCTAGAGACTGATACTGGGATTAACAGCTGAGAATGAAACATTCAAATTGATATAAGAATCCATGTGGAGAAGGAATAGATGACACCGTAGAGATACTGAAAGGTCCTGGAGACCAGATGGTGCCTTTCTGTAGGAGTTTCCATTGCTAGAGGGAAAGTCATTGGTCAGTCTTAGTCACAGAGACAAGTAGCCCAGGTTCCACCCCAGT
>PVHY01031255.1:0-12788 GCA_004024945.1 Uropsilus gracilis
GAAATAAGCCAAAAAGAAAAAGAGAAGTACAGGATGGTCTCACTTATATGAGGGATATAGGGAAAATCAAACAAACATAAAAAATGAAAACAACCAATGGGACTGAACCATGGAGCGAGAGAGGAGGAAGAGGAAGAAGGCAGGGGAGGTGAAGAGTGCAAAAGATCAAGATAGTTAACAAATGTTAGTGAAGTGGGAAAGCCCTGGGGTAAAAAAATAAAACAACAAAAAACCACACACACACCACATATCGGAAGAGAACAACAGGCCAAACAACCAACAACTAAACATCAACTTAACCAAACAACAATTTGCAGAAAAATGAGAGGAGTGACTGAATGGGGGATACAGAGAGGGGATATGGAGTTAGGAGGAAGGGGGATATGGAGGGAGGAGGAGGGATCAATTAATTCACAATTGTGACAAATCAATAAAATTAAAAAAAGATTAAACACATTTCATGGGAAGTTTAGATTGCCATTTTTTTTTTTTATAAAAGCCTATCAAGTTCACTTTCTGAAAAAGAGGAAATCTCCATTTCCTAAGGTGGTTTTGGTTTGTTTTGTTTTTGAGACTAGGTCTCGCTATTTTTGCCTGTGGAACTGCAAGCTCATGTTGGCAAGGGTTGCACGGACTCAAACCCCAGCCTCAGCTTCCCAGGTAGCTGGGATTACAAGTGCACACCCAGCTATTTTTTGGGACTAGGTCTTGCTATGTTGCCCTGAGCGGGACTCGAACCGTGATCCCTAGCCCCAGCCTAAGCTTCATGGGCTGAAGCTTACAGGCACATGCCACCGTGCCCAGCTCCTAAGGCGGTTTAATCCCACCACCACCACTCCCAACATTTCTCTAGCTGCATCATCATTGAAAAGACAAAATTTGGGGTAATTTCTTCTCTCATTGTTAAATCATTTGCTTCAGCATTTGGCCTTTTAAATTGCTTCTTAAGAAGCTTCCCAGAACTGTTGTCAATTGAAACCAACATTGTTTCCTCCAAAGTGGACATTCCTTTACATTTTATCAATAGATGTAGAAGCAAAATTGGAATTTTGCTTGGATAGCTGTAAACCTTGGCCTGGGCGGGAGTAAGCAGCTACTCCTTGCAGCCCTCCACCCCTCTTGAGCTTGCCAAAACCCAGCTGGCTGATGTAGGAAGGCCTTTGAAATATGTCATTAATGGTGCTCGCTTTTGCTATTGGGCTGTTGACCTAATTTGTGATGAACAAAACCTGGCCAAATCATGCAGCCTCCCCAAGGGAAAGTGCTAGTAGAAAGTATTTCAGTAACATTGCTGACTTAGAAAGTATTTCCGTAACATCGCCAGCTAATAAAGATGACAAAAAGCACGCTATCAAGCAGGGTTTTGTGTGGGCAGGAGAGCTATTTCATTTGGAGCATTTGTATGTTAAATGGCATGTTGTTGGCATGGCTTGAAAGTCTAACCCCGGTGTCTATCGACGCCCAGTTCCTCCTAAATATTTGGGGCAGTTTCATCACACTAGGAGTTGGATGCACCAAGCCCTCTTAAACTGCATCCTTCCCAGGTGTTGCTCCATCTGTCTTCCACGTTACTCATCCCAGTTCTGGGAGGTGGTGCAGTGGAGTGAACTAGTCATCAGGAATTGGACCTGCCTGAGTTCAAACCTGCCTCTTTCCATGGCAGTGATCTTTGGGCCACCAGAATAGCACGGTTACTGCTGTCATACACTCCACAACGTGCAAGAGTTACTGCATGATGGTCCTAGCCTAGGTGAGGGTTATAACCAGACAACAGTTCCCAACCCTTTAACAAAAATCTATTTCAGAAGCTCTGTTCTAAGGGCAGGTGTCAGGCTCACCAATCTGAATAGGTTCTTTATTGGCTTTTCATTTTTATTTTTTTGGAGACTAGGTCTCGCTATGTTGCCTGAGGTACCGCAGACTCAAGTTGCCCGGGGTACCATGGACTCAAGCGATCCCCAGCCTCAGCCTCCTAGGTAGCTGGGATTACAGGCGCCCCACCACCGCGTCAGGCTGCTTTTTCGAAACCAGGTCCTGCTATGTTGCCAGGGGTAGTCTCGAACCCGCGGACTCAAGTGATCCCAAGCCTTTTACCTCCCAGTGCTTGGACAACAGGTGCATGTCACCATGCCAGCTTTATTGGTTTTAGCAGTTACACAGACACACCAGCCAGGGTGGGCCAGGGCCAGGAGGGGGCGGGGGCACTGAGAGACAGGTAAGCCTCCCATCCCCCCAGGAATCTTCCCCCAACTCTCACTGTCTCTCAACTCTAGCATTCTTTCCTGTGCTCTCTTGCTCATGCTCGTGCACATGCTCTCCTGCACCCCTTTATCCCCCTCTCCTCAGCCCAGGTGTAAACACACATGCGCACACCCACTGGGCTGCACGATCATAGAAGACCTAGTACCCTAGGTGCTGGGTATACAGGCCAATGGAAGAAAAAGCATAACCCCATTTTATTTTATTTTATTTTATTTTATTTTATTTATTTTATTTTATTTTGAGACTAGGTCTCACTTTGTTGCCCGTGGAACCACAGGCTCACGTTGCCCCGGGGTACCACGGACTCAAGTAATCCCCAACCTCAGCTTCCCAGGAAGCTAGGATTACAGGCATGCGCCACCATGCCTAGCTACTTTTTGAGACTAGGTCTTGCTATGTTGGCCCGGGTGGGACTCGAACAGTGACCCCCAGACCCTGCCACGACTCCATAAGCTGTTATTTACAGGCACGTGCCACCATGCCTAGCCTCTATGCTTCATTTCTGTAGGCAATTTTAAACTTTTCTTGTCTGTTTTCCTTGTATCCTCCATATAAATGAGACCATCCTGTATTTCTCTTTTCCTTTCTTACTTCCACTAACATGATTCCTTCTAGCTCCATTCATGTTGCTGCGAATGACATAAGTTTGTCTTGTTTGATGAATATTATTCCATTGTGTACATAGACCACTTCTTTTTTAGCCATTCATCATTTTGGGGGCTTTTTTTTTTTTTTTTTTTTTTTTTTTTTTTTTTTTTTTTTTTTTTTTTTTTTTTTTTTTTTTTTTTTTTTTTTTTTTTTTTTTTTTTTTTTTTTTTTTTTTTTTTTTTTTTTTTTTTTTTTTTTTTTTTTTTTGAGACTAGTTCTTGCTATTTTTGCCCGTGGAGCTGGAGCTTCTCATTGCCTGGGATACCACAGACTCAAGCAATTCCCAGCCTCAGCTTCCCAGGTAGCTGGGATTACAGGTGCGCACCTCCACGCCCAGCTATTTTTTTGGGACTAGGTCTCACTACAGGCCCCAGGTGGGACTCTACCGCGATCCCTAGCCCTGGCCGCTTCATAGGCTGAAGCTTACAGGCACGAGCCACTGTGCCTGGCCTTATTTTTGGGGCATTTGTGTTGTTTCCATATCTTAGCAATTGTAAATAGTGCTGCAATAAATATCCGGGTACATGTGTCTTTTGAATTATTGTTTTTGTGTCCTTTGGGGGGATTTCCAGAAGTGGGATTTCTGGGTCGAATGGTAGTTCTATTTTCAGTATTTTGAGGATCCTCCACACAGCCTTCCGTAGTGGCTGGACCAGTTTGCATTCCCACCAGCGGCATAAGAGTGTTCCTTTTTCTCCACATCCACGCCAACACTTCTTGTTGCCCCCACCCCCTTTTTTATATGGGCCATTCTTACTGGTGTAAGATGATATCTCTGTGGTTTTAATGTTCATTTCCCTGATTATTAGTGATGTGGAACTTTTTTTTTACATACCTATTGGCCATTGGTATTTCTTTTTTTGAGAAGTGTCATTTTAGATCTTCACCCCATTTTCTGATTGGGCTTTTTGCTATGCTTTTGTTAAGTTGTGTGAGTTCTTTGTGGATCTTTGTTATCAGACTCTATCACTTGTATTGAGAGCAAAATTTTTTTCCCATTCACTTGGGTTTCTTTGAAATGAGAACTTTTAAAATGCTTTGATTTAGATTAAAGCTTTAGGTGGCTGTCCTCACAGCCTGCCTACTCAGCCACTAGCCCTGTTACTCTGAGAAAACATTCACTTAGTGAACATGAAGTTGGTTGTTTCCTTCTTTTTGGTAACTTTGAACAACAGCTTTTCTTCATAATCTTATTCTTCACAGAAGTAATGCTGTTAGAAAATCTGAAGAAGCAAACACCATGTATGGTGTCATACACCTTTAATCCCAGCCTTGGGAGGCTGAGGCTAGGAATCACTTGAGTTCATGGGTTCGAGACTACCCCATGCAACAGAGGTGAGGCCTAGTCTCAAAAAATAGCCGGGTGTGGTGGCGCGTGCTTGTAATTCCAGCCTTGGGAAACTGAGACTAAGGATCACTTGAGTCCGTGGGTTAGGAACTACCCTGGGCCACATAGCGAGACCTAGTCTCTAAAAAAAAAAGGAAAATCTGAAGAAACCGTCTACCTCAGCTGGGTGTAGTGGCACGTGCCTGTAATCCAAGTGCTGGGAGGCAAGAGGCCAGGGATTGCTTGAGTTCACAAGTTTGAGACTACCCCAGGCAACATAGTGAGACCTGGTCTTGAAAAAGCTGCTGGGTGTGGTGGCAGGTGCCTGTAATCCCAGCTACCTGGGAGGCTGAGGCTGGGGGGATTGCTTGAGTTCATGGAATGGGGACTACCCTAGGCAACGTAGCGAGACCTACTCTCAAAAAAAAAAAAAGAAAAGAAAAAGAAAGTGTACCCCAAAGATGAGAATGCAGCCTAAAACCCCACCAGTGGATCATACATTTTTTCATAGATAGGAATCCTTAATCTGGAAAACACAGCTCATAAACCCCCAAAATAGGATGCGAAGCTTATAAAACAAGTAATTCAAGCAAGTGAGTGGTGGGCGTGGTGGTGCGCGCCTGTCATCCCAGCTACCTGGGAAGCTGAGGCTGGGATTGCTTTGAAAAAAAAAAAAAGCTGTTCCCCAAGGGTAAAAACCCAGAGACCTGCTAAGGATGAAAATTATTTTGAAGCCTATTAAAATCATCTTCACCCTTAAAAAAAAAAAAAAAAAAAAAAGCATGGGCTGGAGATGCAATTTATTTTCTAAACCTTGTGATTTTTCTTTTCTTTTTTTTTGAGACTAGGTCTCGCTCTTTTTGCCCGTGAAACTGCAGGCTCTCGTTGCCCGGGGTACCACAGACTCAAGCAATCCCCAGCCTCAGCTTCCCAGGTAGCTGGGATTACAGGCGCACGCCACCACGCCCAGCTATATTTCTTTGGAACTAGGTCTCACTACGTGCCCCAGGAGGGACTCAAACCGCGATCCCTAGCCCCAGCCGCTTCATAGGCTGAAGCTTACAGGCACGAGCCACCGTGCCCGGCTAAACCTTGCGCTTTTTAATTTTTTTTTTTTTTTTGAGACTAGGTCTCTCTATGTTGCGCAGGGTAGTCCTGATCTCGCAGACTCAAGCGATCCCAGACTCAGCTTCCCAGATAGCTAGGATTACAGGCAGCTACCACCGTGTCCAGTTGCTTTTTCGAGAACCAGGTCTCGCTATGTTGCTCGGGGTAGTCTCGAACCCACGAACTCAAGCGATTCCTGTCCTTTTGCCTCCCAGGGCTTGGATTATAGGCACACACCACTGCACCCAGCTCCTTGTGCTTTTTTATTTTTAATTTATTTCTCACCATCTGTCCTTCCTTCGTGCGGTCATTTAACGCCTCAGACCAATGAACTTCGCTGTCATTGAACTTCAGCCCTGAAGATGACTGTCACTAAAAGGTGCCATTCGGTCGACATCCATTCCCAAAGCTGGCTGAGGCACACTGAGATTCGGTGCCTCTGAACCCGGAAAGCAAGATGGCAGCGTATTTCTCTTCTTGGCCTCCAGCTCCGCTTCCCTCAGGCCCCTGAGAGTGGGCGGTAACAACTGTCTGCACTTGGCTCCTCATCTTCCCACTGACAGCCAGACATTCGCCAAGGGCCAGGGCCTCAGCCCGACGCCCAGGGCAGGGCGCCTCACTGCCAGGCCCATCCTCAGCCCTGTCATGCGCTCCAGGAATCAGGTTTCTTTCTAGCCCCTGTTCTTTTCTTCGCAGGCAACGGCTGTTTCCCCTGGGTGTCTCTGCTGTGCCCACCGTGTTTGCCCTTCTCATAAGCAACTCAGAGGCTGGCTAGCCTGGCTCCCAGTTGGCTCTGTCCTGTACACCCCGGACGGCCCAATGTGGATTTGCATGGGAGGTCTGCATTTGGCTTGCTGGGACCTGTTCCCTGGCTCCCCCACCCACATTGGGAGACTTTGGGCTCAGGCCTTGGACAGAGCAAGTCCCTAGAGGTCCAGGGGGCTAATCAGTTTCCTTCTGTTGCATTTTCTAGATTCCCACCTACAACAAGAAATTGACTTCATTCTTACTCCACCCAAAGAATAAGTAGATAACTAGCAAGTCATTACTGATGGACATCCGTTATGAAATGACTTGGCAGGGAAAGTTTGGTTTTTTACATTTTTTAAAAAAAATTTTTATTTAGGCTTTTTTTTTTGAGACTAGGTCTCTCTATTTTTGCCCATGGAACCACAGGCTCTCGTTGCCCGGGGTACCACAGACTCAAGCGATCCCCAGCCTCAGTTTCCCAGGTAGCTGGGATTACAGGCACGCGCCACCACGCCCAGCTGTTTTTTTGGAACTAGGTCTCGCTACGGGCCCCAGGCGGGACTCGAACCGCGATCCCTAGCCCCGGCCGCTTCATAGGCTGAAGCTTACAGGCATGAACCACTGTGCCTGGCTGTTTAGTTATTTTTATTCATTATATCACAACGTCTGTTTTTGGGATACCCCCCTCCCTCCTACCTCTGGTTTTTGGGATACCTCCCTCTCCCTCCTACCTCTGGTGCCCCCTCCATTCTCTCAAACCCCATTCTTTGTTGTTTGTAGTCTTTGTTACATCTATTAGTCTCTTTCTTTCCTGTGGCAGTGTCCTTTCATTGGGTGAGGGACTGTGTTGTTGGAACCAGGCGAACCTTGCTGGTAGGTTTTCATCTTAAGATTGTGTTGGGCGGCCAGTCTATATTTATTTGTGGTCTGTCCATGTTTTCTCATTGGAGGCCGTCTTCTCCAATCCCATCTCTGTGGTTTTGCAGCTTTATCTTACGTTTCTGGTGTCAGATTTAGGGGGGGTCTCACCCCCTAGCAGGGAAAGTTTTACTCTCTGTCTCCCCTCTTTCTCCTCTATATGTCTGTGCACGAACACACGCACACACACACACACACACACACACACACACACACACACACACTGAGAGCCCTCCTGAATCTGCTCTTTAGAAGCCCAAGTGTGATGTCAAAATGATCTAGGAAGCGTTGCAATCTTCAGTTCCCAGTGAGCACATCCATCCCATTCAGGTGGAAATGGGCAGTGGAGCTTAAGTAGTTTCTGGCTGCAAAGAAACTCTTTGGCGTCTATTTCCTGGAGATAATGCTGAGAATGCTAGCAGGTTTCTAACATACTTCAGCTGTTCAGGAAATACTTTAAATAATTTCCTGCTCTAGAGAATAGGAGGAGGGCCAGAAAGTTGGACAGTATTACTCTTTCTTTATGGCCTCCAATGCACTTCACGAGGCCTCCGTCTCTATTCATACACGCTCCTAATGGGTTCTTTTCCGGCTCTGCCTGCCTTGTTCATGCGGGAATGCTCTTTTTCAGAGTGTGGCGAGAATCCTGGTAACAAGGGCTTCCCATCGCATCCTGGCCTGAGCTTCCTCAGGCACTTTACAAATATGAACCAATTAGGCTTGGAAAGCGCCACAAGAGTCCTCCGGCCCTTATTGAAATGCGGCCAGCGCTGAGGTGGATGGTGCAGTTTCTGCCCTGCACAGCAACAGCCTCAACAGTGGAGAGGAAGTGGAGCCGCCGGCCGCCTGCAAGGAAGCCCAGAGTGGGGGGCCGCAGATGAGTCCCTCTTGACATGCCTTCTGCTGCTCTCAGTGGCATTCAAACCCTGCTGTCCAGTAGCCGCCCTGGAGCGGATTTTTAGATAATTGAAGAAAAATAGATGAAGTTTAAGATTTTATTTTTTAGATTTTATTTTGATCTAAAGTTATGGGTTTAGTTCTCACTTGAGGGTTATTTTGCCCCCTCCCTCTCAGGGAGATGCTACATAGTCTGGAGATATTGTTGGTGGTCATATTTTTATTTATTAATTATTATTATTATTACTTTTATTTTTTTTGAGACCAGGTCTCGCTATGTTGCCCGGGGTAGTCTTGAACCCATGAACTCAAGCAATCCCTGGTCTCTTGCCTCCCAGTGCTTGGACTACAGGTGGGCGCCACCACACCCGGCTTACTTATTATTTTCTAATTTTCATAGGACATTGGTCATATTTATATGGTTACTGTTCTCCATGAGCTTGGCCCTCCCTTCCATATAGTATCCCTTTCCCCCCCTCTACACCCATTCCCCCTTCTAGTCACTCCAGCTGCTGGCTCTGCAAGTCACTGGTCCATGCTTGGCCCACTGGTCTTATCTTTTTCTGGAACAATCTCCTTTTCCTGGGAGAGGCCCTGCACTCCTGGATTACAACAGACCAGGCTGCTTGGATCTCCAGGAGTGACCGAGGCAGGTAGTTAAGATGATGGCGTCAGGAACCTTTTGCAGGGCAGGTGTTTGGTGTTGTTCTCCAGGCTCCTTTATTGTGGAGATTCCTGTGAAGGAGGAGACGGTCTCCTCTTCTCCATACCTGTGAGTTCACTGGGTTCCATGTCTCCTCATTTATGCTGGCTGTCTCCTTTTCTTTCTTTCTTTCTCTCTCTTTTTTATTTATTTTTATTTTTTTGAGACTAGGTCTCTCTATTTTTGCCCATGGAACCGCAGGCTTTCGTTGCCTGGGGTACCACAGACTCAGGGGTACCACAGACTCAAACAATCCCCAGCCTCAGCTTCCCAGGTAGCTGGGATGACAGGCGCGCGCCACCACGCCCAGCTGTTTTTTTGGAACTAGGTCTCACTACAGGCCCCAGACGGGACTCGAACCGCGATCCCTAGCCCCGGCCACTTCATAGGCTGAAGCTGACAGGCACGAGCCACCATGCCCGGCTCCTTTTCTGATGTCTGTCATGTGGTGCTGCTTCTGTGCCGTATAGTTCAAGTATCTTGGGTTGGGAGTCCAACTCCCAGCCACTGGCCAAGGGAAAGTTCCCCTGTGGGGACAGACTCCAGCAGGTGGTTGGTCCAGCTCATCTCCTCTGGTGTTAGCAGCTCTGCCTGGGGCTGCAGCCACATCTCTGAGGCTTTCCTCCCCCACTGACTGGCAAAGGAAGGAGCCTCTTTTGGTGTCACATCTTGGGGCAAGGGATGCTGCTGACCTCTAAGCAGGGAGAGGCCAGGGCTGCTGCCGGACTCTGCCAGGCACAGAGCAGCCGCCCACCATGAGGGTGGCCTGTTCAGAAGCCAGGAGTGCTGAGGCGGAGGAACCCTGGCTCAAGGTCACCCAGGTTGGCTTGTGTCCTCTGAGTCCAAAATCATAGCATTGGTGACCTTCTAACTGAGATCTAGATGCAGCCTTAGGCCCCTGGGCGCGTCCCCGGGTCTCAGGATCCTGGGCTCAGCTCCCTGCGGAAATGTGTTTGGATGATGATGGCCAAATAGTTCCGAGAACAAATTTTTTAATTAATTAATTAATTAATTAATTAGCTTACTTACTTACTTATTTATTTCTATTTTTTGAGACTAGGTCTCACTTTTTTTTTTTTTTTTTTGAGGCTAGGTCTTGCCATTTTTGCCCGTGGAACCGCAGGCTCATGTTGCCGGGGGTACCACGGACTCAAGCAATCCCCAACCTCAGCTTCCCAGGTAGCTGGGATGACAGGCGCACGCCACCACGCCCAGCTATTTTTTGAGAACTAAGTCTTGCTGTGTTGCCCCAAGCGGGACTCGAACCGTGATCCCCAGACCCTGCCGTGGCTCCATAAGCTGTCACTTACAAGCACGTGCCACTGTGCCTGGCTTTATTTTTATTACTTCATTTTATTTTATTTTATTTTTTTTAGAGACTAGGTCTCATTATGTTGCCCAGGGTAGTCCCAAACCCATGGACTCAAGTGATTCCTAGCCTCAGCTTACCAGGTAGCTGGGATTACAGGCACCTACCACCGCGCCCGGCTCCTTTTTCCAGACCAGGTCTCACTATGTCGCCCGGGGTAGTCTTGAATCCATGAACTCAAGCGATCCCTGGCCTCTTGTCTCCCAGCACTTGGACTACAGGTGTGGGCCACCTCGCCTGGCTTTCTTTTTTTATTATTAGAATATAAATATAGCATGAATAATTTTAAAATTATTTTATATTATACTTATAAATACTTTTTATTATTTATTATATTATTTATTTTATTATTTATTCTTCTATCTCCTCTGGGTTCATTATTCTTTTAAGTTTAACATTCATTTAAGGGATAGTTGCATAGGTGACGACAGTCTTTTGGAGATGAGGCCTCTCATCTCTCCAGTTTATTCCAGGCTCTTACGAAGTGACCATCCATCTCAGCCAGGAAGTGCATGTCTTTGCTTCTGAAAATGACCAGAGGGCTGCTGGTCCCTCTGCTGGCCTCCTGCATTGGAAGACACTGGGGGGTGTGTGTGTGGGGAGGTGTGTGGGGCGGCTGGCCCGAGTCCAGGTGAGGCCACTGGGCTGGAGCCAGCTGGGCCTGCTGGGGGGGGGGCAAGGCATGACACACTGGACATCCTCCTGGCCGGAGGGTCACCACCTACACCTGGGCAGTGGGTAGTGGGGACACTGACTGGACACCCCTAACTCCTTGAATGTACTCCAGGAGGTGCTGGCTCTCCTGTGGTAGCCCTCAGGGCGGCTATTCCATACTCGGAGCCAATAGGGTCCGGGGGGAACCAGGAGGTGCCGTAGGGGGCAAACACATTGGCCAGCCCAGCAGCTCTTATTCACAAGGCAACCAGGGCTGAGCCAGGGTGCCACCCCTGCCTCCTCCCAGGGACCAGGTCGACGGCCCCGAGGCCTGTGTACTGCCCTTGTGCCTCCTGCCCGCCGCCTCCCTGGGCCCTCAGCAGCCGCTGTGGGGCTCAACCTTCTCTTCACACTCCAGTCAGGGCTGCAGGGCTGAGGCCCAGCTGGGTCGTCCTGTCACCTCTCCTGGCCTGGCCTCCCAGATCAGGACTCGGCCGCTGAGGCAGGGAGCAGAGATGCACCTGCACATGGGCAGAGATGGCCTCTGTCTGTCCAAGTGGGTCTGGGGTAAAGAGGACTGTGACCCCAGTTTATCTCTAGAAGGGCAACCTCCATGCCCACTCTCTCTCCTCCTAACAGGATGAAATTTGGACCACTGAGCAGTGGCCTCCAATTCCGCTCTTCCTGTTTCCTCTCCCGTCTCCCTCCAGGGCACACAGCAGCTTCTAGGTTCTTCCTTTTCTTTTGTCCTTTTTTTTTTTTGAGACTAGGTCTTGCTATGTTGCCCTTGATAGTCTCAAACCGTGGACTCAAGTGATCCCTAGCCTCAGCCTCCCAGGTAGCTGGGATTACAGGTGCACACCACCGCGCCCGGCTTAGCCTTTTTTTCTTCAGTTGAGGTAAACAGACAGCCGTGTGTATAAAGTGCTCTAATCTTAAGTGTGCGGCTCAGTACTTTTTTACCAGGTAGTGTATACATCCAGATCGAGATAGGGAACATTCCTGGCACTCGAGACGATTCCTTCAGGCCCCTCTCCAGTCAGCTGCCTGCTAATCTCCTACCATCTCTCCCATCCACTCCCCTACCCTGAACTCCTCACCCTGGGCTGCCAGAAGTAACTACTAATCTGGTTTCGATCACAAAGGGATCTTTTTAAAACACTCATCACATGCCATTCACTACTCTAAGATTTCCGGTGGCTTTGAATCATACTCGTCATAAATCTCTCTGTAGCTTGCAAAGTCTTCCACAAACTCGTTCCTGTCTCTGCCCACCTGCCTCACTTTAAATTCATTTATTTCCCCCCAGGTTTCCTGTACTCAAGCTACATCGGCTTCTCCAGTCTTCCTTCAACTCCCCAAGCATATCGTCACAGGGCATTTGCTCCTGTTGTTCCTGATGACTGATGATGTTGCCCCACATATCTTCATGTTAGTTGGTCCCTTGCATCATTCAGGTCTTGCCTCAAATGCTCCCTCCTCAGTAGGTCTTCTGTGACATCACCCCTTGTCCCTCTCACTCTTCCTCTACTTGGTCTTACTTTGCAGTGCATTTATTAGGGAAAAAAGTCCTGTCTATAACCCAAATAACCTCAAAAATCTCAGCGGCTCAATCCTGAAAGGATTAGATTTTTCTTACATATCGTTGTGATGCAGATTGGGTGGCAGTGATGGTCGCCTGACCCACATGCTCGCCAAGGGACTTAGGCTTCCTCCATCCCTCAGCTTCTGCATTTTGGGGGAGTTTCTGTATCTGTTTATTTTAATTAATTAGTTAATTAATTAAATTTTTTAGACTAGGTCTCGCTGTGCTGCCCGGGGTTGTCTTGAACACGCAGACTCCAGTGATCCCTAGCCTCAGCCTCCCAGGTAGCTGGGATTACAGATGTGTGCCACCACGCCTGGCTTGCCAAGTCTCTGTATCTGACCAAGCTGACTTGGAAGAGGGAGAGAGATTAGGCCGGGCACGGTGGCTCGTGCTTGTAAGCTTCAGCCTATGAAGCAGCCGGGGCTAGGGATCGCAGTTCGAGTCCCGCCTGGGGCCCGTAGCGACACCTACTTCCAACAAAAATAGCTGGGCGTGGTAGTGCGCGCCTGTAATCCCAGCTACCTGGGAAGCTGAGCCTGGGGATGACTTGAGTCTGTGGTACCCC
>PVHY01031256.1:0-12788 GCA_004024945.1 Uropsilus gracilis
CACAGTCTGCTCCAGGTAGGGAGCGTATCCTACCTGTCTCAGGTGGTCTCCTCCCCCAGGTGCGGGTGGGCTACCTGCTTCTCTCAGCAGGGTCGGAGTCCCCTTTGCAGCTGCCTCTTTTGTCCACGAGAGCCTCAGTCCGCTCTCAGGACTTTGGGATGGGCGCCGTTAACTCCAGGTGGGTTCCTTCCCCACCCCCCCAGAAATCTTTTAAGACAGCAGGCAATGTTAAGACAAATTCAAAGTGCTGGAAACCGGCAGCTCCTCCTGCTCCCTCTGCTCTCCCTGTTCTTTTCTCTTTCCTCTCTGCCCTGTAACATTCCTACAGCCTCTTCCTTTCACTTCTGGTCACCACTTTATTGTTAGAATGTAGAAGTTACTTTTATTCATTTTTGTTAGCTTTTGCTTTGCTTATATTTTGCAAATAAATGAAATCATTCAATATTTGTCTTTTACTTTCAGATTTATTTTGCTTAACACAATAGCGCAAGTTCCCTCCATATTGATGCAAAAGATTCCAAGAGTTTTTTAAAACAATAATGAGCAAAGAATAAAGAAATAGGCAAAAAATATTAATGTGTAGGAATCATATTAGAAATAAGTCAGAAAAAAAACAGAAACCATATGGTCTCATTTATAGATGGGTACAGGAAAAACAAACAAAAAGCCAAGAAAAAGTCAAAATAAGCTAACAACAGAATTGGGGCAAGCAGCTAGGAAGGGGGAGGTAGAGGGAGAAATCAGGGAAGGGAGGAGCACAAGAAGATGAAGATAAAGGTTCACAAGTCATAAGGTAGAGGGAGAGCCCTGGGGAATGCAATGATGTAATATATACATAGATACATAAATATGTAAACAACAAAATGATTAATAAAAAATTTAAAAGTATTAATATGAGAACATGTAAGATATTGAGTAGGAATTGCCAAATCAACATTAATTTTCATTGTGAGGGGTTTAATCTTTGGTTTCACCTCTTTTCCACTGTTATTCTTCTCTTTGCTTGGTAAATGGGGCTCATTCCCAGAGCCAGCTTGCCACGACATTCCTTGAGAAGCTTATTTAATTCTCTATTACTTCTAAGAATACTTAGGAACACAAAGTTCCCAGCAGTCTGGACTGTAGTCATTATGGAAGTTAAATGCAGCTGTGTGTGGGTGCGTGCAAACACAAACACATACACACACACACACACACACACAAAGAGTCATACACTCTACAAATATATTTCCGCCCAATGAAAATGCTCATTTTTTTTCTTGCCATGGCTTTCTTCTTCTTTTTTTTCTTTTTCTTTTTTAAAAAATTTATTTATATATAAATTTCACATCATTGCAATCCCAGGAATTTATCCCCCCACCTTCCCTCCCATCCCCCCCTTTCCCTCCTGCCCATAGTTGTGTGCTTCAGTTTGGTGCTTAGCTTGCTTTGTCCTTTCCTCATGGCCTTTGTTTACTTTTTTCAATATGTCCCATATATTAGTGAAACCATTTGACCTCTTTCTCTTTCTGACTTGCTTCTACTAGTATGATTCCTTCTAAGTACATCCATGTTGTCATAAAGTCGTCAAATTTGACATTCTTAATTGATGAGTAATATTCCATCGTGTATATATACCACATTTTTTTCATACAGTCATCTGTTTTGGGGCACTTAGGTTGCTTCCATGTCCTTGCAATTATAAGTAGTGCTGCAGTAAACATCCAAGCACAGGTGTCCCTTTGTACCCACATTGAGGTCTCTTTTGGGTAGATTCCCAAAAGAGCAATTGCTGGTTCAACTTGGTAGTTCCATTTTCATTAATTTGAGGGTCCTCCATATAGCTTTCCATAGAGGTTGGACCAGTTTACATTCTCACCAGCAGTGTAAGAGTGTTCCTTTTTCTCCACATCCTCTCCAGCACTTGTTGTTGCCTATTCTTTGGATGTGGGTCATTTTTAAAATTTTTTTTATTTATATGTAAATTTCACATCTTTGCAAATCCCAGGGATTTGTGTGTAAGGTGGTATCTCGTTGTGGTTTTGATTTGCATTTCCCTTATTGCTAGTGATATTGAGCAATTTTTCATGTGTCTGTTGGCCATTTGTATTTCCTCTTTGGAGAAGTATCTTTTTAGTTCTTCTCCCCATTTTTTGATTGGGCTTTTAATTTTGTTTTTGTTAGTTGTGTGAGTTCTTTGTGGATCTTCATTATTAAACCCTTATCACTATTGTGGAGGGCAAAAATTTTTTCCCATTCGGTTGGGCTTCTTTTAGTTTTTTCTGTTGTTTCTTTTGCTGTACAGAAGCTTTTTAGTTTGATGTGTCCCATATGTTTATGTTTTCCTTCATTTTTTTGCCATCTGTAGATGCTTCCAGAAAGGGGTTTCTGAATTGTAATTCCTGGAGGGTTTTACCCATGTTTTCCTCTATGTATATTATGATATTAGGTCTGACCTCTAACTCTTTTATCCACTTTGAGTTGATTTTTGTACATGGTGTGAGGGAGTTGTCTTGGTCCATTTTTTTGCATGTCTTCGTCCAATTTTCCCAGCACCATTTATTGAAGAGGCTATCTTTGTTCCAACATAAGTTCTTCACTCATTTGTCAAAGATTAGTTGACTATATATGTGTGATTTTATGAAATGGCTCATGTTTACTGAGAAACTTCTTAGATTTTAATAAATCTCCCATAAAATACTTTTTGTACAAGAATTGGCTTAAGATTTGGTCTGGAGCTGAGGACAAGGAATACTGAAAGTGTCTCTCTCACCTGCCATGAAAAAGGGGGTTGCAGAGTCAGTCAAGATAGTTATCCCCTTGTATATGTTTCAGAGATGTTGTGCATCACAGCCTTATTGATTACCATGGATAGTTCTCTGTTCTAAGACACTGCAGGTGGTGTGGCATTATATAAGTGATTTTGAGGAGTAAATGAAAACAATCTATTTTGTATACAGAACTGAGTTTTCCTAGTAACTTCAAGTTTGGCAATTATACTAGAAATATGGTGGCACAAATACCCATTTACACAGTGAGAAGGGGAACATTTGATACCTTTTACATAAAAAGTGTTATAAGGCTATTATCTGTAGTAGCCAAGTTGATATGACCTTACTATATAGTATATTTCTGTCATTAAAAGTGAGGCACAGAGCAAGAGAGGAAGAGGAGGATAAAATTGGGGGAGAGATGGACACATGGGATTAAGATGTTTTACACGTAAAAGAACCCTGGGGTAGACAATGGTATAAAATGTATATATGGATATAAACATATATATATATATGCAATCAAAATAAAAAATAAAAATGAAAAAAGATTATAAATAAATGGAAATATCTAATAAAAATGCCTGCTAACATTGAGAATCAATATTGAATGTGTACGATCATGTACATTTCCACTGAATTAAATTGGAAGTTACTTAAAAGGCAATGACAACTCTTCTGTTTAATGGACAGTGCTTCCATGCAGTTGGTGTTTGCAAGAATAAAAAGGCAATCAACACTTCTACTGGAAACCTAAGGATGACTACTATTTCCTGTAGCCCTTGTACTCTAAAGTAAAAATGGAACTTTAACTAAAGGTCAACCTAGTCATCTGATTCATAGTTTATTAGACACTCTTTATTCCTCGGCATTCCTAAAGCAGTAGGAGAATGCAAATTAAGTCAGTGGAGAATTGCACACTATCTGAGAATATGATTTGCATACCCTTTGTGGAACAGTCTGGGTTAAGATCTCTGGGCATCACCAAGGTATATGTAGCAAGTGATCAAGCTTTCATATCTAGACTGCACAGATACAAGTCATGCTCTGGATATGAGGAAAAAAACCTTGATGCTTTGTTGGATTCCTGGGCTGCATACCTCAATTTGCTCAGAGTATAATGACTGGGAATTATAGGACTTGGGAGACTTCCTAATACTGAATGTTAATTTACAAACAGATGCTGAGTTAGCTTTAAGGAGAAACAACCATATCATTCCCAAATAAAAAGACTCTCAGGCATGATGACTCTGCAATGGAGAAAGTTGAAAAACCACAGAGCAAGATTCAAGTATGTAGGGGTAGAGGGAGTGTCTACCCCATGGACTTGGCTGAGACATATAGTTAAGCAACTCTGTCAAGAGTTGAGACATATAGTTAAACAACTCTGTCTGAGAGAGAGCTCTGAAGTCCTGGTGGGTATGGACCTGGTTGACTGAATCTTTTCTGGAGTACTCAGTTGTGTGCTTTTTAAATAATTTAGAGGAAGATCACAACAGAATCTCTCTTGCATCGGGATATACCTTGGAGTACCATGTGCCCTGGAAAGATCATTGTTATCCTGTCTGAACTTGGATCTCCTAATCTCTGTTATGGAAACTAAATATTCAATGAGAGCTTTGTAGATGGCAGAGGGTGAGAATAGTGCATTAGGAGAGACGCCCCCACTCCAATAGCTTATCTTCAGCTACCTGAAAATTAGCATTTAAGAAAATTAAAGACCAAAAAAAAAGCACAAATCTAGATGTAAGGGGGCTTGCCCTGTAGCAAAGTTTGCTTTAGCACAAGATGACACTTAGTATGGTATGAGGTGCATTGTGTTTATAGTTAAAAATACTGTATTTTACATTTAAAAATGTGTTGAGGGTTGATCTCATATTATTGCAATTTCAAAACATAGACAGTCAAAATACATAGTAAAAATAGCACTACAGGAGTGTATGAAGTTCTAATTTATGATATATAATAAATATTATATAAACACACATACACACACATATATATATATATATATCTGCTCTAGACTTTGTGCTGTTTGCTGTAAGTTTTTTAAATTTGCAGTTTTTATGATTTCTTTTTTTATTCTAAATAAGTATTTATTGTTATACCAAGAATTTTTTAGTCTAGCTTGGAATGTCAAATATGTAAGCAATTCAAACAAGACATTAGAGATGTAAAGATAGAAGTGTGTATAGGGTATAGTATAGATTCAACTTGGAAAAAAGTACTTTCTTAGAGCCTTTATGAAATGGGATAACAGAGTTAGGAAGGGCATTCCAATTATAAAGAGTAGTGTCTTTAAAGGCATGAACACTTGAGATAGCATAGATCATTAGGAAACTCTGATTCAATGAATACAAATGGAAGTGTCCACAGATGAGTCTGCAAAGTTATACAGAGACCACATAACTGAAGGCTTTAAATGCATCCTATAGATTAGATTTGATTATTTAAAAAATGGGAATAGTGGAAGTATTTTAAACCATTAACATAATCCCCCCACAATGAGAGTGTGGAAGATGTATTAGAGAAGAAGATGAGGCTGTAGGAAGGAGAAAAGTCAATCTTGATGAAAGAGGAAATCCTGACATAAGGCAGTAGAAATAAAGATGGAAATAGAGCTTGAACTCAGAATGTTTTGAGGTTAGACTTTACAGGACATGGATCCTGATTGAATTAAAAGTCTGAGAAAGGGAAGAGGCCAGGGTGACTCCTAGATTTCTGGGTTAGATTAAGTAGTCCCTGAGCCAAAAGAAATTACCTTTAGAAGATGACGGGCTCAAGCCACTCTTATTTCTCTGGATTTAATAGAGTATAAATAGCCCAGTTTCCCAGATACGCTTAAGAACAGATTGAATTTACTAACAAGTCATAAGCAGTGATATATTCTGCTATCCTGTCCTGCAGAATTTAATTCACATCTAGAGGTGTAGAACCAATAGATCAAAGCACTGGACATCTGTTTTCTAGGATTAAGTTAACAATCAATGGGATTTAACACATGATGGATTCAGTTACAACAATTAGTATTGATTACAATGATGGCAAAAATAAAGAGTCTGGTAGTAATTGCCATAGTCCAGCATGTAGGTCACACCATCATATCATTAATCATTATCTACTGCAAAATTTGAACACATTTACAAGCAAAGAATGAAAGATATTTAAAATTTTAATTTTATTTAAAATTTAATTAATTAATAATTATTAATTAATCTATATGAAAGTGCATGTCATATCACAGATTTTTATGCATATAATAATTATTTTCACACAGGTTGCCTTTTCAAGAATTTAGCTTTGTAGCATTCTCTACCAGTTCTGATGAACAGTTGTGTCTACAAATGTCAATATGTTGCTTCAACTACCTAAAATTCTTCATTCATTTCCACAGTGCTAAAAAAATTATTGAAGTCTAAATATCAAAGACAGTTAGCTAGCTCACAAATAAGGCAGTTATCTGTGGAATGCTTAACAGTGAAATAATTAAGCAATAAAATAGTAAGTTGCCAGCCAAATCAATATAGTTGGTATCAAATGTGAACTATAGACAAGAAGTACATGGAATCACAGGAGGCAGAAATCCTTATGGACTAGAATGGTAACACTGAGTTTCACAAAAATGTAGGAATTGTTGTGGGATTTAAATACTGGGAATATATGTGCAGGAAGGGAGTATAATCTGAATTTTTTTGATGGCACTGGGGAGCAAATGGAATGAACATGGTATCTTCAGGGACAATCACAGTTGGCTAGTCAATATACTACAAAAAATGAGACACTGCTACCCCTTCATAACACAAAATTTCATGATATTTTAAAGTGTCAGTAGGATGCCCAAAAGATTAAATCATTTTAGCACTGTAAGTAGAAAATATCTCAATCAAAGGGACGATTCCCAAAGCATTACAAAATCAGTATTCAGAGTAGCTATGTCTTTGAAAATAAAATGATTAGAAACAATTGTTTTGAATTTCAGGCCTCTACTACTAGAAATGATAGAAAATAATATGTCAAAATGTAGATGTCTACAACAAAAAGTTAGTGTATCTTCATTTCTCACCAAGTTACTACCACATTTAAAGTACCCAGAAGCAACAAACTTTGAACTCTAAATCAAGGAGAAATAGAATGCCTAAACAAATGAACTATAAATAAGTAACTAAAATAGTAAAAAAATATCCCCCAAAATGAAAGTCTAGAACCAGACAGTTTCACTAGAAAGTTCTACCAAACTTTTAAAGATGAACTAAAACTGATACTTCTCAAACTCCCACAAAAGTTGAGAAGAGGGAATGCTTCCAAATAAATTTTACGAGGTTGATATTACCTTGACACCAAAAGCAGAAAAAGATATCACAAAAAGCTACAGTTCAATATCCCTGATAAACATAGATGTAAAAAATCTTCAATAAAATCATAGTAAATTTAACTTAAAAATACATTAAAAGGATCATATCTCATTATCAAGTGGGACACATTTCAGGAATATGAGGGTGACTCAACTTATACAAATGAATGAATGAACAAAAGGAAAGATAATAACCATGTGACTATATCAGTAGATGCAGAGAGTGTATTTGACAAAATTCAATATCTATTAATAATAAAAATTCTAAATAAGATGGAATAGAACTAATATATTTCAACATAAAGACCACAAATGCCAAAGTCACAATTAATGTCATAGTTAGTGAAGAAAAAAATGAAATAATTTATTCTAAAATCAGGTAGAAGGCATGATGTACACTTTCACCACTACTATTCAACAGAGTATAGCTAGAGTACTCAGCTAAGAGAAAGGAATAAATGGAATATAAATTGGAAAAGAATATCACTATCTGTAGATGACATAATACAAAGAAAACTCTAAAGATTCCACTAAAAAAAAAAAACTAAGAAATAATTTGTTGGTATAAGTGAAGTTAGCTATAGATTCAATATACAAACATCTATTGTTTTCCTACATGCAAACAACAAACTGTAAGGCAAAGAAATCAAGAAAATAATTTCATTTATAATCACATCAAAAAAATTAAATTTCTAGGAATAAACCTAACAGAGGAGATGAAAGACCTGTAGAAAACAAACTCATGCTATATGTGGTAACACTATTGGAACCTGAAAGGATAATATTAAGTGAAATAAGTCAGGAGAAAAAAATAGATACCAGATTGTGACAGTAATACGTTAAATAGAAACTAACTAAATAATCAGATAAAGACAAGTTGTAAAACTAATTCTTGATAGCTGACTATAGGGCTGAAACACCAAGAAGGGGAAAAGATTAGGGAGGGGTAACTTCAGAGAGGGAAGGAAGTACAATAGTCTATTGTGGTAGAATATGGGCAAGTTGGTAATGGGACTAATATCTGATGTTGGTACCTCAATATGACTGCATGTAAAAAAAAACTACGAATAAAGGAGGAAAAGTTATAAGACATTATTAAAATAGAAGACACAGAGAAATAGAAAAATAGTCCTTGCACCTGAATAAGAAAAATTAACATTGTTAAAATGTCCATCTTACCCAAAACAATATATAGATACATTGTAATCCCTATCATGGTTTCAATGGCATTCCTCAATGAAAGAGAACAAAGATTACTGAAATTGATATATAACTTTGAATAGTCAAAGTATTTCTGACAAAAAAAAGAGATAAGTAATGGAAGTATCAGAATTCCAGACTTCAAACTATACTACCAAGCTATAATAATCAAAACAACATGTTATTGGAATAAAAATAGACACACAAATCAGTGAAATTGAATTGAGAAATCAGAAATAAATGACATTTATTTGGACAGTTAATTTATGGCAAAGGAACTAAGAGCAGACAATGGAAAAGGAAAGTTTCTTTAACATATGGTATGAAAACTGGACAGTCAAATAGAAAATAATGGAACAGTACCAGTTTTTCACACCATACACAAAAACTCACTCAAGGTGGGTTAAAGATGTGGCTGTAACAGCTGACACTATGAAATACACAGAAGAAAATACAGGTAAGATACTCCAAGACACTGAATTCAAGGATGTCTTGGGAACTTAACAATTTCAAACTAAACTGCTTCTGCAAAAGGAAATTACCACTGAATGAAAAGACACTATTCCATGTATGATGTATGATATTTGCGACTCATACATTCAACAAGGAGTTAATATCTAAGATCTACAAAAAAATTATTACAAGTCAATGATAAGAAAATAAACCAATCAAAAAGTGGGCAGAAGGGCTAAGTGGACACTTCTTTAAATAAGTCAGGCATATGACCAATAAGCAAGTAAAATTATTCATCATCACTTATCACCAGGGAAATGCAAATCAAAACCACAATGAGATATCATCTCCACCTGCAAGAATGGTCCATATCAAAAAGACCAGAAACAAGTGTTCACAAAGGTATGGAGAAAAAGGAACCCTTGTACATTGTTGAAGGGAATGCAGATAGATTAAGCCTCCATGGAAAACAATATGGCAATTCTTCAAAATATTAAAAATATATGTGGCATGAGATAGTAATTCAACTCCTACATATCTACCAAAAGAATACAAAAACAATAAAAAGACACTTCTCCAAAGAGGAAATACAAATGGCCAACAAGCACATGAAAAATGTTCATCATCACTAGCAGCAATCAGGGAAATGCAAATCAAAACCACAATGAGATACCACCTTACACCAGTAAGAATGGTTCACATTTTAAAAAAAGGGCAACAATAAGAGCTGGCATGATGTGGAGAGAAAGGAACATTCTAACACTGCTGGTGGGAATGTAAACTGGTCCAGCCACTATGGAAAGCAGTGTGGAGGACCCTCAAACGAATGAAGATGGGACTACCATTTGACCCAGCTCTTCTGGGAACCTACCCAAAGGAGACCTCAATACTTATACAAAGGGATACCTATATTCGGATGTTTATTGCAGTACTATTTATAACTGCAAGAACATAGAAATTACCCAAATGTCCCAAAACAGATGAGATGAATGGATGAAAAATATGTGGTATATATACATGATGGAATATTACTCATCAATTAAAAATGACAAATTTGATGAATTTAAGATAATATGGATGTAACTAGAAAAAAACATATTAACAGAAACAAGTCAGAAAGAAAAAGACAGAAATCAAATGATTTTACTATATGGGGTATAGGAAAAACAAGCAAAAGGCCAGGAGGGAAAAATACAAAACAAGCTAATAACCAACGTAAAGTACACAACAGTTTCTGATATCAGAAATTCAGGCGCAATTTAGCTAAGTTTTGGCCTGAGGATCTCATACAATTGTAACTAAGATGTCAGCTGGGGCTGAAGTCATTTGAGGACTTAAGTAGAACTGGTTATTCTATGATTGTGCACTCACATCACTATTTGAGAGGCCTTAGCTATCTGTTGACTTTTCCACAGGAGGCCTCAATTCTAGACTCTCCATGGAATGTTTTATCATGCTCACGAAATAGCAGCTGATAACAATGGAACAAGTGTCCAAGAGGGTGCAAAGAGGAAGTCTCAAAGTTTTTCATGACAAAGCTTTGAAAGTAACAGATTTCTACATAATGCATAGGACTGACTTGTCCTATGCATTATGGGAAGGTAGCAAAAAAGGCATTAACAGAAGAGGAAATTTTTAAATACCAGGAATAGAAATTAAATAGGACCACCTTGGAGGCAGGCCATTACCACTGCAGACGAAGGAAAGAGTTTCATGTCTTCTCAAACAGGCAAAAAGACTAACTAAAACTGGCAAAAGAAGTCTAACACAAAAATAGGATATCTAAGATTGCTAATTGTTCTTCTTCATTAGGATGTCAAGTATTGGATAGACAAAGCCTTGTAACAAGTGAGGCTGAAGCTATTAGTAGGCTCTGGTAGACAAAAGCATGTCAACGGGAAGAATGAATAAGTATCCTGAAAATTCTCAAATGAACAGTCTAATTTCACTGATTTTTCTAATTAGCCAATGTATGAAAAATGTATCCAAGAATCAGACAGATCTCTGAGTTTAAAAGACCATCACAAAATCAACGGTAACAGAACTAGATATGAAAGGTTATCTACAGTTAAAACTTTCATACAAGAAAAGTCTGATTCAAATTAAAGATGCAAACTGAAAATATTTTTTCCTTTTCAGCTGTGTTTGAATTAGAACTAATATATGGACATGCTTGAATATGTGTGGAGCTTCTAAGGATAAAACTATAGTTAAATACACTCTGCATGCTATTTTATGACTCTCATGAAAAGCCAAGTTTATAAAGTTACCAAGTGTTGATAATTATTTATTTTTTCCTTTCCCTTATTTCCTTCTTCTCAAGTCATCAAGACATTATTTACACATTCCATAAGAATCAAATTTAAGCCTGAAGAGTGTACTTATGCTGAGATCTCTCCGGGGAAACAATGAGTGGAATAAGACTGCAGCTGATTCCAATTACATCAGGTAGCACTGAGAAATAACTAATTGGTCATCATTACAGCAAATCATCATCCTCATTTCATGCCATTTTTATATAGCATAAAATGAATGGTACTTGTGGGATATTTCAGACAAAACCAGACATAGAATGTTGTAAACATATGTCTGCAGAAGGAAAACAAGCAAGTGGCCACTAAAGTCTGAAAATCTCCAACCTAAAACTATTGATAAATGAGGTCCCATATTATAGAAGTTGTTCTGCTAGACAAGTAGGACTGCACTTATGACAATTTTATAGACTAATACTTTTTTCCATAACATCTTTAAGTTGAGGTATAAGGGATAGGCATACAGCACCTAAGATTTCTGGGTGACTCTGAAAAACTCACTATGCTTGGGATCATAATTCTGCACCAAAAATTCAAACATCTTGATTTCTATTAGTGTACCAATATAGCAGTAGCTTAGAAAAAAAACACCTGCATTTTTCACTGTTTCTATAAAATGGGTAATTTAATACTCCATTTAGGAATGTACCTCAACATAATAAAAGCTATATATGGTAAGCTAACATACTCAACAATGAAAAACTAAAATCATTTACTCTAAGATCAGCAACAAGATGAGTATACTCACTCTCATTATTTTAATCACTATAGTGTTGGAGTCCTAGTTAGAGCAACTAAGGAACAAAAAGAAATAAAAGGAATCCAAATTGGAGAGGAAGAAGTTTAACTTGCTATTTGTGGATGACATGTTATTTATAGAAAACCATAAAGATTCCACCAAAGCAAACTGTTAGCGCTGATACTGAGTAAAGTTGTAGGATACAAATCAACATATAAAAATCAATTCCATTTCTATATAATAACAGGCTATCAGAAAGAGAAATTAAGAAAATTCAATTTATAATTGTATCAAAAACAAAATGGCCCAGTAATACATTTAACCAGGGAGGTGAAAGCTCTATATACTAAAAATAATAGGACAATGAAGGAAGAAATTGAAAAATAAAATAAATGGAAATATTTTTCATGTTCAAGAACTGAAGAATTAAAATTGCTAAAATGTCCATACTATATAAAGCAGTCCATGGAGTCTATACAATTTCTATCAAAATCCCAAGGGAATTTTTTCCACTGAAACAGAACAATCCAAAAAATTAAATGGAACCAAAAATACCCCAAATGGCCAAAGCAATCTTGAGATTTCAAACTATACAGCAAAGCTATAATAATCAAAGACACTGTTAGCTGTCTGGTGTTAAAAAAGACACAAACATCAATAAAATAGTAAGCACAGAAATAAACTCATGAGTATATTATCAGTCACTATAGTATAAAAGAGCCAGGAATGTACAAAGATGGGGAAAGCACAGTCTTTTTAATAAATGCTGTTGGAAAAAGCATAGATTGACTGGATCATTACTCCATGCCATACACAAAAATTAACTCGAGGAATTAAAGACTTGAGTGTAAGACCTGGAATCATAAAACTCTCAGAAAACACAGGTGCCAAGTTACCTGATATGAGTCCTGTGATTTTTTGAATCTGACATCAAAAGTGAAAGCAATAAAAGCAAAAAAAAAAAAAAAAAAAAAAAAAAAAAG
>PVHY01031257.1:0-12789 GCA_004024945.1 Uropsilus gracilis
GGGGGGGGGGGGGGGGGGGGGGCCGGGAGCCGCCTCTCCCAGACCCCCTTCCTTCGGACGGGGCTGCGCGGACTCTGGACCAAGGTCGTTGACTGGGGGGAGGGAGGCCGGTGCTCCCACAGGCCTCGAGCACCCACCATCCCCTGCCACACACACACATGCCCACGCCTGTGCGTGGACAGGGGCTCAGGCGGATCCCGGCTGGGCATGGCAAGGGGGCCGGACCCCCAGGGCATCTGGCTGCGGGGGTGGGGGTGGGGGGTGGGGGGGCGGGCGCTGCCTGCGGGGCTGTTGGGGCAAATGAGGCTGCAGGGCTAAGTGGCTCCAGACCTGTGGAGCCCCTAGGTGGAGACGGACCAACCTCAGCCTTGAGGTTTGCCGTGACCTGGCCCGAGTCTCCTACACGCGCTGGCCATCCAGGGTCCAGCTCTGGGCGGAAACGCAGGAGGAGATCCCCCAACGGACCCCTGTTCCCGGCAAAGGGTTAGGTTCTGTGCAGGGAACCTGACCCGGGACACTGGGGCACAGAGCTCCCTCCCGGGGGCTCCTGCTCTGCGGACTGTAGTTGTTTCTGCCAGGCTTCCTGTCTGCCTGGTACCACCCACTAGCCCCTACCCCACCCGGGCCTCCCCAGACCCCGCCAGAGCCCCCAGTCTTCGGCCTGCCCCTCGCCTGTTGCCTCGATGTCAGGTGTTGAGGTGAGTCCCCTGCAAAGGCCAGATCCGGGCCGGGGTGCTGAGTCCTGGCCCCTCACTGGTGGGGTCTCCCCACAACCTGTTGGAGCAGAGGGGGTTGGGGTGTTTCTTGGGGAGACTCGTGTCTGGTGTTCAGCTCTCCTGTTTGTCACCTCCCATGAGCTCTGCGCTCAGCACAGATGCTGGGTGACAGGAGCCTGAGCTGCAGCAACGGGGGACCATTTCGGGGTGCAGGAACAGCTCAAGCCTGCCGCCAGGCCAGAGCGCTGGCTTCTGGTGGGGAAGGGCTGCCCCTCCTCGCAGCCTCAGCAGAGCCCCCATCCCAGAGACCAGCAGGTGGGCAGCTCCGTCCCCCAGGTAGGTGCCCACCCGCCCCACCTTCAGAAGCCAAAGACTGACTCCCAGCAGAGACCTGGGGGACCACACCACAGGCCGGGCCGCCCCGGAGGGAGGAACAGAAAGGCTGTGAGGCGTCTGACCAGTCACCGGGGATGTGGGTGACATCGGGGAGGTTGTCCCGGTGCCGGACAGAGAACTGGACTGACGTGGGCCTGGGGTGCCTGCCTGGGTGACCAGCTCCAGGCGGTGGCTTGGCGAAGCTCTGCTCCTGCTGCTGCCCCCCACCCGTGTCCCCGTTCCTGTGCTGGGGCAGCAGGGGCATGTCTCCCACAGGAGACCTCTGTCTGGCATCTTCTCAGCTGCCCAGGGCTCCCTGGAGAGGAAGGGAGGCCCCTCCAGGCTCAAGGCCTTCAGGGTGCGCTCCCCCCAGATGCCCCGCTGAGGTGTCAGGCCCCAGGGAGGAGGGTCTGGAGCCCTGGGGCTGGTCAGGAGGCCTCCCCTCAGGGTCGCAGGCGCAGAACAGAGAGCAAACCCGGGCGGTGCCCACCCACCGCCCCCCCAGCCCCGAGACGCTAAGTCGGGGCGTCCATTCACAACATTTAAACTGGGTGGCCGCGGTCACTCAGCGGAACTAGGAGCCAGCCGAGATAGGAGGGGGAACCGGCCACAGGTGCCGACCACCAGAGGGGCTTTGGGGGTTCTGGGAAACCCAGAACAAGCCCTCAGACCCAGCAGGTCACCCCGAGAGGGAGGCCCCCCCAGAGAGACTCGGGACGGTCACTGGGCTGAGCCAGCCCCTCCGTCCCGGGAGCCCCGAGTCAGGTCACAAAGCGCCCCGTCCTCCTGGGGAGCCCCGTGTCCCTGAGCGCCCACCCGGCTCGGCGTCGGCCTCCAGCTGTGAGTCCCTCCCGGCTGGGACGGGGAGGACACGACTCGGAGACGTGTCACCCGCTCTCCGGGCGGGCGGGGAGAGGGGACCGGCGCATGAGGAGAGGGGACGGGGCAGCCCGACAGCTCCGGTCCTGTGGACATTATTCCCCGAAGTGACCGGTTCGGTCGCCCTGGACAGGAGGCGAAGTCGGAAGGCAACACTCTGGCGGCGCCCTGTCTGCGCCCGCTGGGTCCGGGGGCGGCGGCGGGGGGCAGCCTCCACCCTGGAAGCGGCGCCCTGTGGCGCCCCGCACGGCCCCCTCCGCCTCCCGCCGGGAGGACCCACCTGCAGGAGCAGCCCCGGCTCGGGCAGGACCCATCTTGATCCGACCCGCCCTGACCGAAGCAGGCGACGGCGCGCGTGTCCCCCCCCATGCCGCCCACAAGCCCTCTCCGCTCCCCACTCCACGCCCGCCCTGCCCGGCCCCCTCGCCCCTCAGTCCGCGCTCCTGCAGGAGCCACCTCTCCGCTGGCCCCCCTCCCACCCGTGCTGGCCGCCAGGGGGCGCCCGCCGCTGGTCCCTGCGGACACTGAGGCGCCCCCGAACCTCGCTCAGGATGGACGGGCTGACCGCGGCCCCCAGGGGTGGCTGCGCTGTGCGTATCGCCCGCCCGCAGGGCTTCCGTCCACACCGCTCCCAGTCGTGCGGCCCCACGGAGAAAGGGCCGGCAGACGGTTACACGCGAGGATCCTGGTCAGCAGTTCCAGCATTTCCTCAGGCCAGCGCCCGAAGCGGAGTGACCCACAGGCCGCGAAGGCACTCCGAGCTCACTCGGCTCTCTGCAGAGGCTGGGACTGACCTTCTCCCCAGCTGACAGAGGAAGACGCACTCCTCACCTGGCCCTTGCCCGCTTGTCCTTGCGGCCATCCAGCTTCCCCAGATTTGGCGCAAACGTCAGCGCAAGGCCAAGTCAGCGCAAGGCCAAGAACAGAGAAGTGCCACTTGTCCGAAAACGTGCTGGGCGCTGGGGAGCGGGCAGCGCAGCTCCGCGGGGCTCCTGAGTGGGGATTTCAGGAGGAAAGCCGGAGCGGACCGGCCGCGGCTCGCCAACACGTGCTGGCCCCCATCACACAGTCCCGGAACCCTCCCCCTTGCGGCAGGGCTAAGGGCGGAGCTGGAGCTGCCAGAATGAGACGGCCGCGTCGCTCACAAGGCCCCCACCCCGTCCTGTCCTCCTCCCCCAGCCTGTCCTGGCTGCGGAGACTCCGCGGACACGGAGAATGGGGTCCGCGGACGAAGAGCCTCCGGCCCGGAGAGACACTGAGGCGGGGCGGGCTCCACAGGGTTAGGCACGGATTTCCAGGCGCAGGTGTCACAGCAGCGGCCGTCGCTGTGCCGCCGCCAGGGATTCCTGAGCAACACCTCTGCCCTGCACACCGGCCCTGTGTGTCGGACGCAGTAGCTGCTGTCCCATTAACCTGCGCCGCTGCTGGCTGCGCCTGACACCACTCGAGGACAGCGATCTGCCCGGCAGGAAAGCGCCTCCTGCGCTGGGCCGGCTGCTCTCCACGGTCAGGCCTCGCGTCGGCTCTCGTCCGAAACCGCGAGTTCCAGGACCGCTAAAGCGCTCCTTGGAAATGAGCAGCGGCTCCGGCCTCGCTGTCACGATCATTTGTGCCCACAGTGAGAGACGCACCTGGACCCGTGTGGACTTCTGCGCGCGAAGCCGGGGCCCCCACAGGAGCGCGGGGCTCATCCACCTCAGCAGGGAAAGTAAGATCAACTGGCAGCACAGAGCATGATGTCCCGGACGTGCGCGCGCCCGCTCCATGTTAGGGACGCGCAGGCCTCACCTGCTTGGCGCAGACAGTACTACTGCAGACCACATTGTAAACCTGGCCTTTTTTCTTTAGGCCAGGGCTCGCTATTTTTGCCCGGGGAACCGCAGGCTCCCGTGGCCCGGGGCACCGCGGACTCAAGCCATCCCCAGCCTCAGCCTCCCAGGCAGCTGGGGTCACAGGCGTGCGCCACGGCGCCCAGCTGTTTTTTGGGACTAGGTCTCGCCGTATTGCCCAAGCGGGACCCGAACCGCGATCCCCGGCCCCGGCCTCTTCATACAGGTTGAAGCTTACCGGCGCGCGCCACCGTGCCCGGCTAACACTTTAGCTTTACATTTGTGTTATCGACATGATAGAATGACCTGCCAGCAGCAAGGAGCAGTTGCTCCACTTTCCCAGAAGTCCTCGGGCAATGATTTCTTCAATTCGAAACCCTAAGATTATTGCGTTTGGTCAAATCTTGTAGCACAGGAAAGTGAACTCACTCTTTCCAGAAAGGTGTGGCGTCTGGTCAGGGTTCACGCTACGAAGCGCAAACGACCCTCTTGTTCCTTGCTGACGAAACCCGACTTGCTCGGAGATCAGCGGGTCGGGTCCTGACTGACGGATGACGAATGTCCTTGGTTCGCCAAGCCCTTGTAAACGCCTTACTGGCTGCAACCGGGGACACCTACGTGTCCGTTTGGTGAAAAGGATTCTGAGGAGACTGTCCCTTCCCCTCTAGAAAGCTACACGAGCTAGCTGGTTTACCCCTTTTCTTCTCACTGAAATGGCTGGTGTGTCTGCAGCGACAGCGGCCACCCTGGGGTGACGAGGTCCCAGCAGGACACCTAGGACAGTGCGCCGGAACCCAGAAAGGCTCAGGTCCTGCCGAGTCAGCCCAGGGTCCTGCCTGTGGGACTCCAGTCTTCGAGCCACTACCCGCAGGGTTTTCTACCAGGTGCCACTGAGCCGCTTCCCAGCCGACAGCGCCGGTGCCCACACTGTCCGCAGGTGAGGCCGCGGTCAGCTCCGTCTGATGCCCCTCGCGAGGGAGGGCGCCTGCGTCTCCCTCGATCCGGGCGGCCTTTGCACGTTAGGCTCGGGGAGCGGGCACGAGACACGCTCGGTGTTTGTACTCGGTACCCGGAATTCCCGTGTGTTTTCGGAAGCCAAGGATTGGTTAGCAACATGACGACGGGCGCCTCCGTGCTCCGCCTGAAAGTCCCTCAGGAGAACGACTCACAGGGGTCGGTCGACCGGTGGTCACCAACCTACGTGCCCGCAGCAGCTCCCGTCCCCCCTCCGCGTGGGAGCCTCGGGGCTGGCTGACAGTGGGCGCAGCCGGATGTCCACACGGCAGAGCCAGCTGGCACCCCCTTTCCCTCCCCAAAGGGTTCCGGCGTGCGTGAGCCACCAGGGGAAAGGCGGCGGCTCCCCCGTGACCTTGCCCGCCGCCGTGAGTGCTTAGTAAAATCGAGCCTTTGCTAGTCGATTTGTGCATCTTATAAGAGCAGCCAAGCTTGCAGCCACTTGCATTCCATGTAGGTGCGACACCCCTAGCTGCACTTTCGATAGTTCCAGGACCGAGGGTGTGAGTTGTCACAAATGCCTAAAAATTCTGGAGACACGTCCCAAGAAGCCTTTGCACGTAAGTGGACCTGCTCGCTCAGGACCCGTGTTGTTCAAGGGTTGAATGTGGCCAGTCACAAAATCCCTGGGTCCTGCAGAAGGGAGAGGGTCGCAGCGAGCAGCTGCGCACCTTGGACACGATCCCCAGAACCCACGCGGCCCGGCCAAGGAGCTGACGGCCGGCGCCACTGGAGTTCAGCTTCGAGGACCAACACTTAGCAGCTCCTTTCCTCCCTTCGAAGTGCAATCTTCTGGTATCCTCTTTCTGTGCTTTCAGCATTAAGGCCGAGGCCATTAAAAGCCAACACGTTTATTTGGGCACAAAGACGCAGGAACCAATGCTGTGAATAAAGAACGCTGAGCGTTCACGGGAGGCGAAGAGAAAGGCCAGTGGTTAAAGTGCGAATTTGGGTCCCCGAGCTCGAACTCCTCTCGGCCAATCAAAACCGGCTGTTCAGAGGGATGGAAAAGCAGCAGCTTTTGATCCCTGGCCACGAAACCAGCGGAAAACGTCTCACGTCGCAACTGTGCTTCGCGCCTTAACGCGGTAGCATCTCCCTCGTTCCCAAGGTCGCTGGATCGATTCAGCAGCCGGTTCGGCTCCAACGAGACAGCGCGCCTGTCCAATGGCTCCCCAGCCCGTTTAAAGGCCGACTCACGGCCGGTGACTTTTGCACCACCCTGTACGCTGAGTGCGCAGAGCTCGGCACACTGCTGTGAACGCCACACGCTGTGCGTCTCGGTGATCTTCTCACCGGGTGACACGGAGTACTGGACTGGCGCTGCGGGGCTTTAGCCTTTTCCGCCCCTGTTTCTCTGGTTCCTAAATACCACGCAGGTATCTGTGAAATGTTCTGCTACCAGCGTCGACGAGCTTTCCAAACACGACAAACGCATTTCTGTTCCTGAGGCAGCTCTTTTATTGCTTTGGATTTTCCAGCAACTGAATCAAGAACGAAAGTTGCTAACAGGGCTTCTTCCCTGTGTGGTTTACAGAGAGCAGTCAGAAAAAGACAGCTGCTAACAGATCACACCCTAAAAGTTTCCACAGATCAATATGTCAACAGATTAAAGTGCAATCGGAGGGCCGGGCACGGTGGCGTGCCTGTAAGCTTCAGCCTATGAAGCGGCCGGGCCTAGGGATCGCGGTTCGAGCCCCACCTGGGGCCCGTAGCGAGACCTAGTTCCAAAAAAATAGCTGGGCGTGGTGGCGCTTGCCTGTCATCCCAGCTACCTGGGAAGCTGAGGCTGGGGATTGCTTGAGTCTGTGGTACCCCGGGCAACGAGAGCCTGCGGCTCCACAGGCAAAAATAGCAAGACCTAGTCTCAAAAAATAAAATAAAATAAATAAATAAAGTGCAATCAGAGGCCAAGGTTTCTCTCCCATCAGCAAGCACGCGTCCTAAGATACATCACCGTCCTCCCTCCTGCTATGGTTCCCAGCGTACATACGTTCTGTTGGGTCATCTGCATAGGAGGATCGTGGGACACGGAGGTCCTGGGAACCACGCGTGTAACTTCACTTTCACGTTGCTTGTCTGCGAAACACAGGCAAACAGAGCAATGAAGGCTGCTGGCTTGACAGAACATAATGTTCTCTGGTGAACATGTGCTCGGTCTGTCGACTGTCTTAGCACTCCCATGTGAATTCTTCCTAACTCAGGCAGGTGGTTCCCATAGAAAGCGTCCCCTCGTTACTGAGTGTCCATAGGCTTCACCTCCCAGCGAGCCCCCTGGCATGCTGAAGGCTGAATTCCTGGGGGGTGTTTTCCCACACTCACAGCAGTCACAGCGTCCCTCTCCTGTGGGAGTCCTTGGCGCAGACAGGGCTCGCTGCACTGCCAGTATCTCTACACCACATAGGCTCACAGGATTCACCCCGCGAGTGTCCTTTGATGGACGGTGAGGGCTGACCTGCGGGAAAAAGATTTTCTACGCTCTTGGCACGTTCAGAGGGCTTCTCTCCTGCGTGTTCCCTGATGGACGGTGAGGGCTGATTTTCAGTAGAAAGCTGCCCACACTCTTGACACTCGGGGCTGTCTCTCCTGTGTGATTGCTAAGCTGAGCATTACGGTCTGACTTAGAATGTCTTCCCACGTTCCGGACACTCACAGGGTTTCTCTCCTGTGTGGGTTCGCTGATGGTTTAGGGAGGGCTGGCTTCCTGTGAGAAGATTTCACACACTGTTTGCAGCGGTAAGACTTTTCTCTCCTATGTGCGTTCTCTGGCGTTCAATGAGGGCTGACTTCTGAGAGAAAGTTTTCCTGCAGTCTTTGCATTCATAAGTCTTCCCTGCTGTTTGAGACTGGTGGGGCACAGTAAGTCCTGACTCCCAGGAATAAGCTCTGTGATACTGTGTAGATTCAACATGTTTCTCTCCAGTCAAAGTTCTCTGGCACCTTTTGAGTGGATTACCATGCATTTTCCATAATTCATATGGTTTATCACCTCTCTCTATTTTCTCATTTCAGTAAGAAAGGAAAATTTATGGACTGTTTCCCGCATGCATTATATTCAAAAATCTTCCCATCTCGGGCATTTTCTGAAGGCAAGTGATGTTGAATGTTGTCCAAATAATTCCCACTCTGAGTGTATTCGAGCTCACCTTCAAGATCTTTATGAAGATTCAAGTGCGCAGGTTTCTCAGCAAGGGATGATTGCCACGTATCTCGTTTATGATGAGTCTGCCGACTTGAGTTCCACCGTGGACCACGGGAGCTGATGTGTATCAGCCTTTCCCACGCTCATCGTAGGGGCAGGCATTCTCATCCATCAAATTCCTCCCATGGGTGAGGAACACTGTTTCTCTGTTGACACCTTTCCCTTCTTCGCTGAATTCCAAAGTTTGCAGCGAAGTTTGAGTCACATGATGAAGACCAGCACGTTCAGAATGTCTTCAGGAGTCCCCAGTCGTGTGAGGACCACCCGGAAAGCACATTTCCCATGTATGGCGCTCCACAGGCATTCGTCCTGAGTGAACTCCACTGTTTACGCTCAAATTCAAAGTATGCACTGAACTCAAAATAAGTGTTTTCCCTAAGTCAGTTCTCTCCTTCGTTGGTATTTTCCTGTTGGTGACGAATGCTTGCCACACATAGCTGCCCTGGTTTTCCTGGCTGGTCTTAACCAGGCCATCCACGGTGCGGACATCTAAAATAAGACGAAGACAACCACCTCTATAAACAACATCTCAACACGTCTGGGGACGCTAGCATAAAGGTAAAGGGGCTTCCTTCTACACTAGAACGCGATTTAAAAACAGAAATAACGAGCGCTGATTTCACGACGCAACGATCTCTTCCCACAGCACGTGTAGGTGTCAAATTACTCGAACGCATCTCCTGCCAAGACAGAACGACCAAAAATGCATGGAAACCTGGCCGGGTACTTGGTCACGCGCCCGACACCGCAGTTGTCGGCAGGCTGGGCCGTCGCAGCTGAGCGCGCTCCCCCACGCTGTCCGTTCCTTCGCTCCACGCTTTGTTGTGACTGCGCGTGGGAACAGGCCCTTTTTCGGCTTTTCCAGCCTCGCGGTTTTGGCGTCGACTGAGTTGGGGGAAGGCACTTCTGTCACCGAAGCAGGGCTGCCTGGGGACAAGGGTTCTGCACCAGCCTTGGCGAAGCTGTTACTCTGCTTTAGGGGTTGGGGGCGCGCAACGGTGGGTTTTGAGGCCTGGTCTGATCTCTTCCTTCTCGAAAACATCCTCGGCGCTCTGTAGCCTCAAGATGAGACCCCCATCAGTGGCTTCTCAGAACCTGGCAGCTACGGAAAACTGGCTCAACACCTCACGCAGCCCAGCCCTCCCCCGGTGAGCTGAAGGCGCAGGTCCTGCAGCTTAGGCTACACTCAGCATCTTCAAAGAGCCTTTTCCCCACATTCCTCTGATGCCAAGACTCCTGGTCCTTACTCCGCTTCTTGGCGCAATTTCCCAGTGGAAATCCACTGCACCTGGAGAGTTTACCTTGTTCTTTAGGATTCGACTCGTATCCAAGTTACACTTTAACTGGAGCTGCACGTGTTTCTTCTGCTTGGCGTTTCTCTCGAGTATTTCCACGAAAGAAGGTGAACCACAAACGTCAACCTGTCAGTCTCCGATTCCAAGGTCCCCGCTCCCACAGCCTGAACTTCCTGGTTTGACGGCTCTGGCACCGCACTCCGGTTTCTCCTCCCATGTCACCGGTCGCCCCTCTCCACGCTGAGAAAGGCGCTGCGTCCTCGGTCTCCCGATTGGAGATGCTGGGGGCAATGAGGTTTGTTGGGACCTTTTCAATCGTGCTTTTAGTCACTCCCAGGAAATCTCCAGCCCTACCCAGCCCCACACCAAAGTCCCGATCCGCATCTCCAGTGGTGACATCCAACCTTGACTCCAGATTGTCTATGCACCGATGTGCTGTATATCGAACAGGGAAAAGTCATCTCAAACTTACATTCTACAACATAAGTACCTATTCTCCCCCCAAAAGTGCCTTCTGAATCCATGTCCTAAAATACCTCCACCTTCTCTCCAATCCTGACCGCACCGTGGCATTTCTCTATGTAATATGTATCTGTGTCCTTTTCTTTTCTCACAGAATATAAGACCCTTAAAAAGAGCATGTCTTTGACTGCTGTTGACAGCGCTACAACTTCCACCAACGTGTTAAAAGAATAAACAGCTAGAGAAGCAAATGCCTGAAGATGTCCTCCTACACTGCGTACAACTGAGACTCCAGAGGCGGCAGTTACGCAAGAAGCGTTGCTAGGAGGAGGCGGGCAGGGATCGCGTGCACACGCTGGGTGAGTCGAGAACACCGACAGCCATGACAGCAGTAGGGGGAAACTAACCAGTGAGCCTCGCTCGGAGAACAACGGGCGAGTCGCAGACGTAGAGACGTCACTGTCGCACCAGTCTGGATACAGGGAAAACAGGGCACCGGGTCCGCAAGTCCGAGCCCCCTGCCCCGCATGCACCGGCTGACCTAAGACGCTCTGGGCCGAGGGTCCAGCCGTCCAGGGCTCTGCTCCCTGCTCCAACCTGACGATCTCCTCGGGAGAGGACGCTGACCTTGGACCAAACGGCTGACGTCTCGGTCTCCGAAGAAGGGTGACAGCACGGCTTTAAGAGCTGCGTAACGAAGGCTCGGGTGAACCTCTGGAGCCAAGGGTGGACGCCCGCACTCTCTCCGCCTGTCAGCGTAACCCCAAGTGCCATGGATTTCCTAACCCGCTGAACGCTCACCCGCAAGGACAACAGCGCGTTGCTGTCACAGAGCTCGCCTGTTCAGAGAGTTTTGCTCACGCACAGCCCACAGGCTGCGTGCATCCCCACAAAGACCACAGCCACATCCTCAAATGACAACATCCCCCGTCATGAGCGGCTCTCAGTTCAAGGCACCGGCCTGAGCTAGAAGACAAGGCAGCGACGGAGAGCTCATGTTCATGGGTGTCTTCATCTTGTCTAAAAAGCAACCGTCGCTCGTATCTATCTTGCAGCAGAGATTCCACGACAGAAGTACTTGAGCGTTCTCCTGACACACCTGAAAGTGCCCCAGATGATAAGCACAAAAGGATGAGTAAAATTCGGGTCCTCAGAGGAGCTGATAATCTGGACGTAAGCACAGACACGCACCTGGAACAGCGTTCCAAAGCAGCTATGTCAAAGACACGTTCGGAGTAGACTGGGGTTAAAAACGGAAAAAGGAGCAAACAACAGCCCTGTGATCAGGCTGTATTTTACTGAACACCCAAAGATGTGATGTCTGGCAGCTCCTTGGGCCACAAGTTCCCATGAATGAGAGGCAACAGCAGAATCAAGGTGGGAAGACATCACGAGCAGCCGCCACGTTAATCGAAGTGCCCCTGGGTGGTGAGAAGAGGCAGGCCAATGAACCTAACCTTGCAGCACAGCAGCAGCTTTCTGGTCGGTGTCACCGCTAGACCACGGTGACAACGTGTGACCCGCAGGCAACACCAAGCAGTCACAAAGGTCAGGCCTGGGGTGCAGGTATGCATGAAACAACAGCGGCCCTAAATTCCATGAACTGTATGCAAAATGACTGAAACAGCAAATTTTAGGTCACACAACTTTGTGATCAGCCATTAACTAGAGTTGCGGCCCATAACCGTAAGTATGGCTGAAGCACACATCCACTTTAATGTCTACGTGATCAAACAGCAGAGGAGTCAGACAACCTTCAAAGTGTCTGAAGTTGTTACAAGGTATTTATAAGCAAGAGCCGTACAAGTGTCTGTTAAACTACAGACAGACTCACTGACATCAACTTAGAAACACACAAAAATCTGCTCTGTATTTTTGTTTTCAATGTATCTTTGTGTTGACTCTTACTTGTCACAGGGACTCGCCCAGGCTTTCTCTCCCAGGGGATCTAAGGCTGTGGATGCACATCGCCTCCAAGACAGTCTGTTCGCTGATCACGATCCAACTTTCTCCAGGGGTTCCCAACTGTGGCAGTCCTAAAAGTTAACGCGCCTTTTGTGAGCACCCGTGTGGGCAGCACGCAATACCGAAGCCCAAGCCAAAGGAGCAGAGCAGCCATTAAATGAGACGGGAGACAGGCGTCCAGGAAAAGCCCACTCCAGGGCTTGAGTCACTGGCTGGAAGGGAACAGCATCACATGTAAGAGGGAAAAGGAGGCCGTGGCTCTCATTTCGCAACAGGAGGTGCTGAGATCAGCTACAACACATATCCGAGGAGCTCAACCTCTGCTGTAAAGGCCGAAGAAGAGTCCGAGCTGGAGGGAAATAGCTGGGACCATCAAACCACAAGGGCGGACGCAAGGGGAGCCAACGCATGAAGAGCGGAGCTCGGAACGGAAAACACAAGGTTTCAGGGGAAAGAGAAGTCGCCAGAGAGACAACGACAGAAGCAAAGAAGCAGACACTTCCGGATCCCGTGTGGGATTTCCAAATATGGCCGAAGGTTCAAGTGATTAAGGCAGAGCTGGATCTGACCGGATCTGACCTCGGCGGTACAGCGTGAATGAGGACAAGCTTGGCTGGGGGACAGCGAACGCCACATTTTCTGGGCTTGCCGCCTTGAAACCTAAATAGCAGTCACTGCGTAAAGGCGCTTACTTCCTAACAGCTGCCAATGACCGTCAACAGCAACAGCCGAGTGGCCCAGCTCAGGGGAGCGCGCAGGGGGTCCCCACGAGGGGCCTCCTAAGGCCGCGCCTGTGGTCGCTCTGCTTCTGAGGGCGGTCGCACCCCTGCCCGTGCCCAGCCGTTTCTCCGCCTTTGTCTGGGGGACGTGGAGTGGCTGACCAACCGGCTCAGGTGGGGACTGGGTCGGCACGGGGGAGGGCGGGGGGAGGGATGATAAAAGCCCCCTCTCTATTTCACGCACACTGTATTTAACCCTCAGAAGGAATAAGAAGGGGCCGGGCACGGTGGTTCGTGCCTTAAGCTTCAGCCTATGAACGGGGCCAGGGATCA
>PVHY01031258.1:0-12787 GCA_004024945.1 Uropsilus gracilis
CGTAGACTGGGCTGGCTTGGCCTCAGCATTCCCACTAAGATATTCCAACCTCAATGCTGACGACCCCCTCTGGAGTGCAGAGTAAACCAAACCTAATACACCCACAGGGCTTTCCTCTTGGGGTCACCACCCAGGACCTTCCTCTGCCCCAGGCAAGGCTTGCTTTCACCCTGAATATGGAGGCAGCCTGGGATACAGGCGTGGGCGGCCCAGCTGATCCAGCCAGCCCTGGGGCCTCCAGTGTGGGGAGACTCCCTCCTATTTTCTGGACTTTCTGGCCCTGGCGTGAACCTTACTGGCGCCCATGGGCTTTTAATATTTTCCGTTCCTGGCTGTTATACAACATTTCACCTCAAAAATGCATCCTTTCCCCTCACCAAAGGGCGCACCCTTCCAGTGAGGGGAACTGGGGGCCGGGTGAGTGGAGGTGACCCACTGCATTCTGGGCTTGGAGGAGCCCCAGCCCAGTGTGCTGGAGAAAGACGTGACAGAATGTCTTCCCTGCCCAAGAAGACAAACTGGAGCTTCAAGGGCCCCTGGGAAGCCTGGATCCACGACAGGCAGGAGTTTCTGCTGGGTGACATCTGGGACTCCAGTCCCACCCCTTCCACCTCTGACTCTGGCCCAGTGGCTTTGCCTCTCTGGGTCCCAGGCCCCTGCCTGTACAGTGGGAACATCAGCGATGCCTGTCTTTCAAGGTGCTTGTGAGACTCAGATGCTATACATTTGGGTGCTCTGGGGACTCTGAGACACATCCTGCCATGCACCCCCTCAGCCACCCTGGTTTAATCCTTGTGGGTGCTGCCTAGACGTTGGTATTTATTTGGAGCTCTCCAGGTGATCTTCATGAGCAACTGTGGCTGAGAAACACTGCTCTGGTGGGAAAGATCTTGCAAATACCTCTCCTAAAGGCCTCTTAACTGGTGTTAATGGCTAAGAGATGAGCCAGTGCTCCATCCCACTCTGTCCCCTGAAAATGTGACCCCCATGGATGCCTAAGGTCCATGGACAGGGCTGGAGGGGAAAACTCTCTGAAGAGCAGCAGTCCTGTAGGTGTGCCCCACAAGTATGCCCTGGGGACCACTCCGCAGGGTGGGCCAGACCCTCCCCACAGAGACCCAGCTAGTGGCTGAGCCACAGCTTCCCCTCCCCAAACCCAGGTCCTGAGGCTCGAGGCTGGGACTGTGAGGTAAGGTCATCCTTCTTCTGTCACCATCCCTCACTGCACTCCAAGGGTCACAGTCACTAGAGAATTGAGTGAGCCAGGTGCCCTGTGCCAGAGGAGAGAGGCGAGGCTATTTGGGGGCCTGATGGGGAGACTAACATCTGCTTTCTTCCTCCTAAGGATCTACAGAAGCTTCCAGAACCCAAAAGAAAAAAACAGCTGGAGAAATGGGCCCTTCTGGGAAAGAGTATAGTACATGGTGCTTTTCACAAAAATGAGAGCGTCCATAACCTCCCTTCCCCCACAAGTACCCAAGGCCATATCCCATTTAGAGTTGGCCTGGACAGAAGGTGAGAGAACAAGTTCTCTCCAGGGAGTGGCGAGCCTCTGCCTGGGGAGCTTCACCTAAAGCCCAGGTCCTAGCAGAGTGCAGAGCTCCAATCCCCTCAGGAGAGTGATCAGGATAGTGATCAATGGATAGTGATTAGGCTGGGGGTACTAGTCCCCAATGGAAGATTCAGCCTTGGAAAGAAGTGGTAGGTTTTTCTCAGGCAAGTGGTGGCAAAAAAGAGGTGCTTGCTGGGGATGCTGTGCTAATGGGGATGTTGTGCTAATTCCTACACACTGACCTGTGTCACTGGCTTCTAGCCACAGGTGGGGAAGAAGAGGGCGGAAAGAGCAGGGTACCGCATAGAAGGCAGGAAAGAGGAGAAGACATCAGGGCAGCTAGACTCAATACCACCAAGAGAATCTAAGAAAAGCAGAGGCCATGACCACCACGCTGGGGAGCACCATCCCACCTAGATTTGTTAACCCCTGAGGGCACGCACATTAAGTATAAACACACCAAGTCTCCTTTGGACTGGGCTACAGTCTCCAGAGAAGTATCTATAGCTTTAACAAGGCCAGAGGAAATAGGAAACTACTGAGCTAGAGAAAGCTTCAGTCTCGAAAAGTTCAACCCACCCCCTTCCCATTCTCTGATATCTAAGGTGGAAAATGCATAGACTTTGAAGCCAGAAAAACTGGCATTAAATCCTGTCTGTAGTCATTAATCTGTATTCACAAATTTCATACTACAAATATTTTAGCTTCATTATATAGCATGTCCTGAGCTAGATGCTGAGGGTACAGAAAAGAATACCATATAGTCTCTATCTTTGAGGAACTTATCTCATTATGGAGGAGGAAAACCCATAAACAGAGCCCTGTAAAACAATGAGGTCGGTGCCAGTCATCTCTTCTTGGGACTCAGGGCATCATCCTGAGAGTAGCTCTCAGGGAAGGCTTCCTGGAGGTGTTGTCAGTTCAGTTTAAAGATGAATAGCAATGGGGTGAAAAGGGAGAGGAAGAAAGGGTACTCTGGACCAAGAAGACAGCATGAGTAAAACCAGCATGATGCGGTGGGGATAAAGGGTCAGGACTAAGACGAATTAGTCAAGATTGTTAGTTAAAAGCAACAGAAATGGGTTCTGCCTAATTTAAAAAGAAAAAGAATTTACTAAAAGGATACTGCATCCCAGTCTCCTGAAACCCCAATTCAGAATCTAAAAACCAAATTCCTCAAACTAACCTGGGACAGAGACATGAAAAAGTTAGCTATGGAGGGAACCCAGAAGTCATTTTGTCTAGAGTTATTAACCTTGGGTCCATGAATGGTTTGGGGGTAGCCAAAAAGTATACAACAATTTAAATATGTCTCTTTTTCTAGAGACAGGGTGAGTGACTTTCATCAGATTCTCAAAAGAATCCGTGCTGTAGGTAAAATTCTACCAGCCACAAATCCTTCCCTCAGGGAAGCCAGTTCCGTTGTTTGGCTGCTCAAAGGTAGTTAGCCTTTCCTACATCCTAACAGTTCCTTGACCTTGTTCAGGTGTTTTGGTAGCCAATCTCCCCTGAGAGCCATGTGTTTTAGGGTAAGTAGTCCCAGTCTTTGTTCCATAGGGAGGGCTACTGTTGGTCTACTACCATCAGTAGTGGCCCAAGTCCCCTATGCTGGAGATTGTTTTAACCATAGACTTGGAAAAAAGGAAGAGAGAATGACTATTGAGTAACAAGCATAGGGCTGATTTCACTGAAGGAAGAATTCATGTGTCATGAACTTGACCCAGAGGCAATGCTTTAGTGCTGGGGGAGGCAGGGCAGTGGGAGAAGAATCTGAGTTAACTTCTGAGTCTGCATTCAGATATATCTCCTACTCAGACCCACTAGATTGAAATCTGAGTTCAAAGGAGAGTGTAAAGATAAAAATGTAGACTTTCAAGGAGTGAGCAATTATGCCTTGGAAACTCCCAAAGCAGAGAAAAGCATTTCCTCCCCCGAAAGGGCATTCCTTTCAGCCTGACCTCTCAAAGGTTCCTTGCCTCAATCAAGGCAAGAAAAGGTAAGGGAAAGGATGCTCTGCTGGGTTAGGCTGTTTGTGAACTCTGACGAATGATGATGCAAAGGATGAATGATGGTCTGAGGCAGGTCAAATAGGAAGGTCAAACTATGTTAGGCAGTGGGATCTGAAGTTGAAGATTTCTAGGGAAGTGTACCTTACCCAAATTATTTAATCTAAGTCCCAGCTTCCTAATTTAAAAAGTGGGGCTAAAATCCCTACTTATAGCAGTAAAGCGTGTTCTTCTAAGGATTAAATGCAAGCATGGTATCCAGGACATGGCTGGCACTTGTTGGAAGGCTGAAGGTGTGTCACTGCTCTGCGAACCTCACTTTCCCAGTCCCTGCTGATTGTTGGTTTGGTCTATCCATTAGAGAGGTGTACTAATAATTCTGGCTGCATTGTGAATTTGTCTACTTTTGTTTTCCTTCTATTTTTTTCTTTTGCTTTATTTATTTTGAAGTTATGTTATTAGATGTACATACATTTAATTAAGATCCTTTAATTAAGATCCTTCTATCTATCCAGGTGTGGTAGCGTGTGCCTGTAAGCTGAGAGCCAAGAGGCCAGGTATCACTTGAGTTGGCGGGTTTGAGACTACCCTGGGCAATTTAGCGAGACCTGGTCTCAAAAAAGCAGTTGGGCCTGGCGGCAGGCGCCTGTAATCCCAGCTACCTGAGTGGCTGAGGCTGGGGACTGCTTGAGTCTGCAGGATCAGGACTACCACAGGCAACATAGCAAGACCTAGTCTCAAAAAAAAAAAAAGATCCTTCTATCTTTAATCAATTTGACTGTTGATCATTATGCAGTAAGCCTTCATCATAGTCTATTTTTACTAAAATGTTTATTAATATAAACATATCATCTGCCTTTAGTATTTCCCAGATTTTTTTCTATTTTTTACTTTTTTTATATTTTTAGTTTTTGGAGACAAGGTCTCACTATGTTGCCTGGGGTATAGCAGACTCAAGTTGCCCAGGGTACCGTGGACTCAAGCAATCCCCAGCCTCAGCCTCACAGGAAGCTTTTTCGAGACCAGATCTTGCTATATTCCCCGGGGTACTCTCAAACCCGCGAACTCAAGTGATCCCAAGCCTCTTGCCTCCCAGCGTTTGGACAACAGGCGCACAACACCACACCCAGCTATCCTTTTATTCTTAACCTTTCTATATTCCTATGTTTAGTATATTCTATTTTCTTATGTTATGAATAACTTATAACTGAACTCATTGTTTTGTCTAGTCTGGCAATCTTTTACTTTTAACTGAAGCACTTAACCCATTTACATTTATTAAAATACTGTATTTGTAGAACTAGAATTCTACATAAACATTAAAATTCTATATATACACATTTATATATTTATTTGTGCATGTAGGTATGTGTTGTAGGTATGTGTTGTACAGGTATATATTTCTTAACTTATTGTTTTGTATTTTCCCCAACCTTCTAGGGTTTTTTCCTATTCTTTCTTGCTTTATTTTTTATTCAATCTTTCTCCTTTACCAGGTTTCAAATTGTGTCTTTTTTTGCTATTTTTAGTGATTATATTAGAATTTCACATGTATACTTTGTCTAAATCTAAAGTTATCCAGTGCCTTTAATTTGTTCTTAAATAAAACAAGGCCTCACAACTAATTTTGATTGTCCCCTTCTGGTTTATATATTATTTATATATTTTTAATTTTTTATCTTGTTTTTTAAATGTACAAGTCATTGCTATTATTGTTTATACAATTTTTTAGATGTACTCACATATGTAACACTTTCTTTGCTCTACATTCCTTCTTGTTTTTCATTCCTTCCATCTGGAATCACTTTCTTTCAGCCTGCTAGTGGCAAATGCAGTTTTTATTCATCACATCATGTAATTATTTTTTCCTATTCTTAAAATATCTCTTCACTTGTTTTAGAATTCTTGATTGACAGTCATTTTCTCTTAGCACACTGAAGATATAATTCCACTGTCTTCCTATTATTAAGAAATCAGCTGCTTTAGTTGAATTATCACTGCTTTGAAAACAATCTGTCCTTAATACTTTATCCTTATTTCTGCCTTTTAACTGTAATGTGTTTACTTGTGGACTTCTAATTTTATTATTTTGAGATTTACTGCAACTTCTGAATGTATTGATAAATTTGGGGTCTCAGCTACTAATTATTAAACTATTGCTTCTGTTACATTTCTCTCCTCTCCTTCAGGAACCTCTAATTATATTTATCTTGAACTTTCTCACTCTATACTCTATGTCTTTTAATTACTCTGTATTTTCCATATGTTTATTTCTCTGTGCTGTATTTCAAAAATATTTTCAGATCTATCTTCTAGTTTAATTTTATTGTATCCCATAAATTCAATTATACATAATCTTTCATTAAACACAACCATCAAATTTGTAGGTTTAATCTTTTAAATTTCTAGAAGGACAGTTTATTTCTTGTTTAAATATACCTAGTTCTTCAAGTTTTTATCATTTCAAATATAGTTATATTATTTATCTGATGATTTCAGTATCTGACAGTTAGGTATATTTGTTTCCATTGTCTGTTGTTTATTGAATATTTATTTCTTTGGAACTTTATCTATGAGACTTCTTAAGGCTTGGGGTGAAGGTGGGTTTTTCCAGGTTGGTTTACATTGACTTGTCAAAACCTAGACTGGACCCACTTAAAATTAAATGTTTGAATTAAACTTATCAGACCACTTAAGTAGTATGAATTTGGGCTTATGGTTATGAATTTTTAGGGAGTATTTTATTTTCTCCTGGCTTAGGGAAATTAAGATAGGCATTTTTTTCTGTCAGGAGGTAATGGTGTTTCTAGTTAGTTCAGTCATGCACATAAGTCCCAAGTTTATATGGGGAACATTTTATTAGTTTTTCCATCTTAGGCTGTGAGTTCCTCTTACTAGTGTGCTAGAACTGGCTCCTGTCAGTACAGAACAATAAAATGTCCAGGAATTTTGCACAACAGTCCTTAGTACCAAGCATAAAGTTGGCCATGATCCAAGTATTTACTCCATGGGAATCAGCAAACACTAAAAATGGGGTGCTTTTGTTTGGTAGAGAGTCACTTATTAGCATACTAGTTTCTCCAAAATACCATCTTCTTGCAAGACCATGAAAATTCAAATTCAAGTTTACTAAATTAAAATGATAAGGTTTCATTTATGCAAGATGAAAAAGTTCCAGAGAGCTGCTATATAATACCGTGCTTAATCAACAATACTGTACTATATATATTTTAAAAACTGTCAAGAGAGTTGATCTCATATTTTTTATAAATTAAAAAACTAATTAACTAAATTAAAATGGCTTCAAGGCAAAAGTCAGTTTCATTGCTTAGCTTACCTTTCTGTATTTTTGAATCAATTGCCCTGAGTATTCCTCACTTTCTTGCCAGATGATCATCCCATTCTTAAAAGATTATTTTTTCTTTTAAACAGAACTGTTTTTGGAAGAAAACTTAGTTAAGGTACTCAATTCACCTTATTAACAGGAAACAAAGTGTCCTTGCTTTCTTAAGCTAAAAACAGACAGTTGGACTACATTAGTAATTCTTAACTTAGTCCCACAGAACTTTTAAAAATACGACAAAAATTACAGTCTGGAGACTTCTCTCCCAGAAAACACACATGCACTCAAATAAAATGTATGTTTCTGCTTCCCTAAAACCATGCATGGCCCAAGATTCAGAATCCCCAAGGACAACGAATACTCTCTGAGGTTCCTGCCAGATCTAACTTTTGATTGTCACACATGTTCTCTGTCCCAGACAGAGTTTCCACAAGTCTCCCCTTGAGTAGGTAGGAGGAATACAAGCCTTTGAATTCCTAAAACTAAGGCTTCCTGTATCTACAGGGCCTCTTGAAGGAGAAACTGAGAGCTATCAACTAAAACTTACACAGAGCTAAAGCACAGGCAATATTCTTTCAACCAGACCTCTCCACATTTATTAATTCAATAAGCCTTTGTTGAACTCTGTTTTAGCTCTCTACTGCTACATAAAAAAGTCATCCCCAAGCTTAGTGGCTTATATAGTAATAAGTAATCATCTATTTTAGATTAATTAAATTAGGCTCAGCTAAGCAATAACTCACTCATGGTCTTATGTGGTTTCATTGGATAGTGGATGAGCCTGGAACATCTCAAAGCCTTCCTCAATATATGGCAGGGTGCGGGTTAGGTTTTCAGTGGGACTTTTGGCTAAAACACTTGCATGCAGTTTTTCTCTATGGCCTAGGTATCCTCACAGCCTAGCAGCTGAGTTCTTAAAAGGAGTATACAAAAAGAGATCAAGCCAGTAGGAAGCCAAGTCTTATTATTATTGTTATTATACTTTTGCCTGGCCTTATATGTTACACAGCATTGATTCTGCCACATTTGTTAATTAGATGCAAAATATTAGACCGTTCCAGAGTTATAGGGAGATAATTAGACTATCTCTCAATGGGAAGAGTGTCCAAAATTTGCAGACTCCTTCTGTGTGCCAAGTACTGGATATGGTCCTTGGGTTAGAGTGGTTGAGTGATACAAACTTTGCCGTTAGGGTATTTACCATTTAGTGGGGTAATAAACCCTATGAAAATACTATTGCCAGTGTGCACACAATGGTAAAGTTTGATGTTGTATTATGAAAGACAAGTAGAGAGAGCCTTGAGAAATGATATCTCACATTTATATAATCTGTACTAGGGATTACAAGAAGAGATGTCTGGCTTGAAAGCCAAAGTGTTAATGAATGCTAACTCTGTGAAGTGAGTTAAAGAAGAGCCTTCCTAGGCCGGGCATGGTGGTGCACGCCTGTAAACTGCAGCCTAAGAAGCTGCTGCGGGGACCAGGGATCACGGTATGAGTCCCGCCTGGGGCACGTAGTGAGACCTAGTTCCAAAAAAATAGCTGGGCGTGATGGCACGCACCTGTAATCCCAGCTACCTGGGTAGCTGAGGCTGGGGATCGCTTGAGTCCGTGTACCCCGGGCAACGTGAGCCTGCAGTTCCATGGGCAAAAATAGCAAGACCTAGTCTCAAAAAAAAAAAAAAGAAAAAAGAAGAGCCTTCCAGACAGAAGGAAAAACGGGCCTTGACCCTAGAGCAGAGGTGATAGCGATATGAGAGGCAGTGTGTGTCTGGTGGCAGATGGCAGCTGAAGGCAGTATAAGACAGGACTGGATGCAAACTTTGTAGGGCAGGTGAGGTTACTGGCCTACTGTGGGAAGTTGTTTCAGGGTTGCTCCCTGGAGACTGATGAACAGACATTCTGAACATCAGTTTGGCTGCTGTGTGAATGGTTTCTGCCAGATGCTGAGTCAGCATTAAGAAGGGGGTGAGGGGGGGAGGCTCCTGTCTGCAGTATTTCCCCTCTGTCAGACTTAATTTCCCTCAGCAGTATTTTGCAGTTTAAGGTATACAAATCTTTTGTTAGTTCTATCCCTACTATTTTATAGTTTTGACAGTTTTATATTTAGTCTTATTTTTAATATGTGATTTTCTAAGCATTCATTGCTCATCTACAACTGCTTTTTGTATACTGATCTGATATTCTTCAACATTGTTAATTAAACTCATTCATTTAGTAATTTTCTTGTCAATTATTTAGGATTTTCTCTGTACATAATCTCGTCACTTGAAAATATAGTTTACTTATTCCTTTGCAAACTGTATATATTTTGTTTCTTTCCTTGCACTGGTTAGTATGCCTAATACAATGGTGAATGAAATGTAAGAGCAAACATTCTTGCATCATTTCCAAATGTAGAGGAAAAAAGTCCATCTTTAAACAATAATTGTGATATTGGCATTTGCCTTTTCACACATGCCAGGTTGAAGGATTTCCCTTTTCTTCCTACTTTGCCAAGGGTTTTGTATCAAGAATGAATGCTGTACTTTGTCAAGTCTTTTTTCTGTTATCTATTGAGGTGATCATATTTCCTGCTTTCTTTCAGGTTACTAATATAGCAAATTACATTGCATGTTGAACAATTCTCCAAACTGGCCTTTCTCAGTTAACTCCACTTGATCATCATGATGAGTTTTCTGTTTTGACTTATCTTGTTAGAATTTTTATTAGGTATTTTGCACTTACATTCATGAAGGACATTGATCTATAGTTTTCTTAGACTATGTGTCTGCTTGGGTGTTACAGTAATTCTAGCCTCAGCGAATGAGTTGGAAAGCATTTCTTCCCTTTCAACTTTCTTAAAGATTTTATATAAAACTGATATTCCTTTCTTAAATGTAGAATTCACTGGGAGTAGGCTCTGGGCCTGGGGTTTTTTAGTGAGAAGATTTTAACTATCAATTCAATTTCTTTAGTAGATAAAGGGTAATTTAGATGGTTATTTCTTCTGAATGTGTGACATTTTTGCTTAAAGCTTTTAGGGTCTTCCCCTCACATCTACCTAAATCCTCACTGTGGCTTACAAGGTTTTGCCTGGTTTGTTCCTGCCCTCCATCCCAACTTCATCTGTATGTCTTCCTCATGTTCACGATGTGTTGTTCGTATTGGTTTTCTGGTTGTTCCAAGATTCTGTCATGCTGTTCCCCAACTCAAAGACTTAGCATTGCTTTCTGCTTTCCTTGGCTATGTGATTTTTTATTTCTCATGCTCATTTCCCAGATCTCAGATTATGTAGCAGGGACATCATCTCTGAACATTATTTCCAGTAGAGGGCCTATTGAATACTATGCCCACAGAATCCTGTTTACTTCATTGTATAATTTGCACTGCCATTGTTTTGTGGTTATGGTCAGGTCCCTAAGAGCAGAGATCTTGTCTTCTTCACTTTTGGACCCCCTGCACCCAATATAAGACCTACCACAGCATGGTGTTCCATTACTATCAGCTGAACAGAATAAATGAGCGGGTTAATCAGCATGTGAGTCAAACTGCCCATCCTCAGGCACTGAGGTATCTGTGAGCCTGGTGGTCAGTCTGAGGTCTTCCATCAACCTAGAGAAGGTCAGGTAGGCTTTGAATAGACCAGTAGCTTTATGATGAAAGTCCTTATGAATGATGAGCCCCCTATGAAGTCACCCTAGAAGTAGAAGACTTAGGTTCACCCCTAAGAAGCTTATGGCTCACCGATCTACTGTCTGCTTAAAATACCTAGTTCACCATTCACCAGCGCCCAGCCTGAAGATGGAGTGGGATTTGTACAGAACTCCCAGTGTACTGAAAGGGGGAAGATGGTAGAGCTTGGCCCAACCTCTGACTGCTGTTGCTCAACAGTTCTGCTGCAGGGTTTTCAAACCCCATAAAAGTCTCACCTGGCAGGCAATCCTCAGGAAGAGCTTGTGCAGGAGACACAGAAAGGGTTTTGTGAATTCTTCCCCACCCTAACTCCCAACCTCCCCTGACCTAGAGCTCTCTGCTAATGGAAACTCCCATTGGACTTGGCTGAAGGGCTCCAGGAGACAGGCTGTACTGCACATTGCCACTACCTGCTCTCCACAGGGACAAGACATGGGTCTGAACCTCCAGGGGCCACTCCTTGTGTATGACCCACTCCTAGGTACCCTGTTGCACAGACCAAAGGAGATCCAGCTCCGTGGTTGAGGGTAAGGACTTGAACAGAAGCTACAGCACTTCAGAGTTAATCCCAAGTTTCCCTAGGAACACTGCTGCCGCAGAGACATGGATATGGCTGGAGTCTCGTCAGAGATGAGAATGTGTAGGAGGGTGTCAGAGTCACTTGTGTGGGGAACAGCTGTTTGCAATAACTGGGTAGCTGCACCTAGGCCGCCAGCAATCACTGAATCTCCGTCCTGCTCACTGACAAACGCCATGACCAAGAGGCCCACTCCAGTGACATCACCCTCCTCACACTCTACTGAGGGAAATGAGCTCAGGGCGACATCAGAAGCTGTCTGTTTACTGACAGAGACCCTGGCCGTCAGCAGCACTTTGACCAGACATTCCCTGTTCTAGCCAGCATGAAGCAGAAATTTCCTTAAACACATTACTTTGGCCTCAACCCACCACTAGCATTTGATTTTTTTCAATAGGAAAATTCCGAGTTCTGACCCCAAACAGAGCATCCCTGACATGGTAAGGGAAGACCTTTTTCAGGCTAAGTTGCTTTCACCTTCACAGTAATCCCTGGAGCTGGGAGAGGACTGAAAAAACACTCCAAGCCAGGGACGGTGGCTCGTGCCTGTAAGCTTCAGCCTATGAAGCGGCCGGGGCTAGGGATCATGGTTCGAGTCCCACCTGGGGCTCGGAGCGAGACCTAGTTCCAAAAAAATAGCTGGGCATGGTGGCATGCACCTGTAATCCCAGCTACCTGGGAAGCTGAGGCTAGGGATTGCTTGAGTCTGGTACCCCAGGCAATCAGAGCTGTGGTTCCATGGGCAAAAATAGCGAGACCTAGTCTCAAAAAAAAAAGAAAAAAGAAAAAACACTCCAGTGTGGGGTCAGAGAGATTCCCTGCATCCCTGCATGACATCAAGGGCAGACCCTCTCTTTGAAGGCTTCTTTCAGTGCCTTGGCCAACCTAAGCTCCTATTCAAAGCATTCCTAACTCAGCAATGCTGGCTAGGCCCTGGACCCCTCCCTCATTCCCTCTGGGTTAGGGATATTTGTGGAAATTCCAAGAGCTGCCAGTTTTCACAGGTGCTAGGGGATTCCCAAGATGGTCACTCTCACCAACCCTGGCCAAAAGGCTACCTTCCCCCAACTCTCTCCATGTTGCTCCTTCTAGAACACAGTCATCCTCGGGGCCTGGAGGGGACACTGGTCTCTTCAGTCTCTGGTGCTCTAGGAACCTAAGGTCATCTGTGCCAGAGCAGAGCAGTGCCCCCCCCCTGCCCCCCAGGAGTACCAATCATGGGAGACAAGTTCCCTTGGCTTAGCTGGATCCGCCCACTGTTGGGGCTGGTCAGGCAAGTCCAGACACGTGAGGGATTTTGAGACTTTACCTGACCCAGCTTCACCCTGTCGCCTAAGCCTACTTAGCTCAGCATCCTGAAGCACTAGGGACAGACTCAGTGGCAGGGTCAGGTCAGAAGAGGGCATTGAAACTGTGTTCTACAAAAGACTAAGAAAATTTTGGGCCGGGCATGGTGGCTCGTGCCTATAAGCTTCAGCCTGTGAAGCGGCTGGGGCTAGGGATCGCGGTTCGAGTCCCGCCTGGGGCCTGTAGTGAGACCTAGTTCAAAAAAATAGCTGGGTGTGGTGGCGCACACCTGTTATCCCAGCTACCTGGGAAGCTGAGGCTGGGGATTGCTTGAGTCTGTGGTACCC